>JAVQJG010026919.1:0-14921 GCA_036024015.1 Craterocephalus amniculus
GCCGCTACTCCTCCGCATCGAGAGGAGCCAGATGAGGTGGTTTGGGCATCTGGTCAGGATGCCCCCTGGACGCCTCCCTCGGGAGGTGTTCTGGGCATGTCCCACCGGGAGGAGACCTCGGGGTAGGGCCAGGACCCGCTGGAGGGATTATATCTCTCAGCTGGCCTGGGAACGCCTCGGGATCCCCCCGGATGAGTTGGCAGATGTGGCCGTGGAGAGGGAAGTCTGGGCTTCCCTGCTTAGGCTGCTGCCCCCGCGACCTGACCCCGGATAAGCGGAAGAGGACGGACGGACTTTATTCTCAAAACTTCAACTTTATTCGCGACATTTCGACTTTATTCTCGACATTTCGACATTATTCTCAACATTTCGACTTTATTCTCCGGTAAGCAACTGACAAAGATTTTCCATTGTTTTTTTTTGTTTTTTTTCTCTATGTGGCCCTAATACTCCGTCGTACAAATCAAACCTGCGCCCTTAGCATGTCAAACTTTTCAGGCATTGGACCCCAGATGTGCAGCTACTGATCTCCAGGTCTGTGACACCACAAAGGAAAACTTATGGCTTTTGATTTTATGCTTCATCTAAGTAGGAAATACCAGTTTAATCTTGTTTAAATTCCCATGCTAAGGAAATGGACTGTTTCATACAAACAACTGAACATATCAGTGAAAAGGAATTTGATTTTTGTGTTGATACTTAACAGTTAATTAGAGGAAAGAAACTTCTGCTATTATTTACTGAGTGACTCCTGCAAATGCAATATTGAGCATGATCTGTCAGCTGGTGAATTTATTTAGCTGCTCCATTTTCATTATTTTCATTACAGAGGCAAATATTTGCAATAATCATATCCTGGGAA
Source organism: Craterocephalus amniculus (assembly GCA_036024015.1). Lineage (NCBI taxonomy): Eukaryota > Metazoa > Chordata > Actinopteri > Atheriniformes > Atherinidae > Craterocephalus > Craterocephalus amniculus. The sequence goes on from JAVQJG010026919.1 coordinate 863, forward strand.
CTTGTCTTTCATTTCCTTTATAACAGTGATCCCATTTTCCCATCGCGGCCTCCAGGCTTGGATTTACTCTTACAGCTGAGAGACGGCAACTTCTATAAATCAGTTCTGGTAATAATCAGATATGATGGAGACGCTGGAGTGTTTATGCACCTTTATGAAGCCTTATCCTGGATGACATCCATCAATTACTGCATGTTACTAGTGAACCAGCAGGTTGGCATCTGTCCTGCTGTGAGGTCCAAGGATGAAGCATATCAAACTGTTTTCCATCTGCAAGAGATAAAACAATAAACACTTTGTGATAACCCTTCATCAGCAGACAAGCTCTGCACTCTATTAAAAAACGTAGCGTAGCATAACGGTAGCGTTAAAAAAGGATTCAGTAACAGAACGTTAAAAATTAAACGGTATATTAAAAATGTTCTGGGCATCGAAACCGTGGAGGTTAAATAAGTATAACAGCGGGATGTTTTCTCTCGAGTGATTTCCCTGGGAACTACGGTGGTAAGCAGATGTTCACCTCTGAACTTTACATCTCACTCATACACTTCATTTCACTCTCAAATGAAATGGTATTTTTGGGGTGATGGTTATTGATTTAAATTATTAGCAGAATAATACAACAACGAATTATGTGTGGGCTGCACGGTGGTGTAGTGGTTAGCATTGCGGCCTCACAGTGAGAAGGCCTCGGGTTCAAGTCCCATATTGGTCAGGAGCCAGAGGGGGCGTCTGGCTGAGGGGTTTGACACTGTGGCCTTCCTGTGTGGAGTTTTCATGTTCTTCCCGTGTATGCGTGGGTTCTCACTGGGTACTCCGGCTTCCTCCCACTGTCCAAAGACATGCATTTGAGGTTAATTGGGCATTCTCCCTAGGAGTGAGTGTGTGTGTGAGTGGTTGTCTGTCTCTCCGTGTTGGCCCTGCGACAGACTGGCGACCTATCCAGGGTGTACCCCGCCTCTCGCCCCTTGACAGCTGGGATAGGCTGCAGCACATCCACTTGGATTAAGCGGTTCAGAAAATGGATGAATTATTTGTACATTTTAAAACAAAACAACAAAAATCAAACTCCAGCTCTGACGTCCAACATCAAAGCATTTATTATTATTCCATCAGAAAATAAAAACTGCCCTCAGAAATTTTCTGTTAAAACTTTTACAGTAGTTATTTGCTCCTCCATGCATTTCATCTTGGGAACAAGACCATCTGACAAGTGCAAAGAGAGATGCCATCACACTGGAAACTAGGATCCATTTCATGTGACATTAGTGCAGCCCTTTGTGACACTAGTGCGCCCTCACTGTCACTGTAACCCCAGAGTTAGTTTGAATATAAGTTTTTTAGTGGCAATTAATCATCATTTTACATTTTATATAGACAGTGAAAAAACAAACGTACACAAAGTTATATAAACCAAACTAAATGTTTAATACTTTTAAACTTTGAGCAGGTTGTAGATAATGACATGTTTCAGTCATAGGGGTTGAGGATATTTTCCAAAACTAGGCATATGTTATGAGCCCAGGCTGCAACCAGGGCTGGGCCACACTGCTGTGTTGGCATCCATTCGAAACAAGTAAATCCAGGGCAAGTATCACCAAAACTGATACAGAAACATTTTGCTTTAAATTTCACATCATTTAATGACTCTGCCTTTAATTATTCATAACAACATAATCGTGATCAAAATGAAAAAATAAAAACCTCTCTTGGTGAATCAAGGCATGTAAATACCTTTGACTGATACTTCTGCTCTTAAAGACAAATGCATAGTCGAGTCGTCTGCTCCGAGCATAATATCCGTGCTGCTTTGTGCCTTTTCTGTTTTTTTCCTCTATTCTATTTGTAAGCACAAGTATGCCCAGTCGTCACTGCATATTACAAGAAATGATGAAACGGTGGAAAGCTACTACAAAAGTAGCTAAGGCAGTTTAACCCCTTGACACTTGGCGTGGCAAACAAGACTGTTTACTTCTATCCATTCCACGCTTTTTTTTTTTTTAGTTTTTTTTTACAGTTCATGACTACAAATTGATACCATAAGCAACTAAACAACATTTCTTTACTCATGGATGATGAATAGAAATCAACGTTGCAAAAACATATTTCATGATTGAAAAGGACTTTAGCGCATTACAGGATTACAGAATCGTAGTAAATTACCATGATAATCAAAGTTTTCATCTCTTTTTCTTTAAAGTTACCAAACAAACTGCCATGTTGGCTTGGTGACACAAAGTTATGTGAAAAATAACTCAAACATCTTGAAAAGTGAAGGTTTGAGAGGTAGTCTGGCCAGTAAAAGCTTTGTGCTGTGTGCAGAAACAGCTGAGACGATTCAGAAATAGAATAAATAAAGGTTTCTTTTTTTTAATCAACTATAGACTGGCATGAACTGTGTTGTATAAGTGAACTCATGAAGGCATGTTGTCCTTGATGTTTTTTCTCATGTTAAAGAGCAACTTGTGTGGCTAAGAATACCAACAAAAGATTAAATAAACGACCCAGAGTCTCTGTATATACAAACACAGACATGAGAAACAAAAATGCTGCAGTTTGCCTTGTTTTGTTGACATTTTTACATTCTCAAACATTTGTGGGGACAGTTTCCTAAATTAGCTGGAGGTGCATTCATTTGCTCCTACTGCCACCTACCACCTTTAAATGAAGCTAGTGTTAGATAAAGCTGACTGACCTCAAAGTTATTTGTGCATGTCGTCCTCGAACTAAAAAAGAAAGTAATACAAAACGTGTAAGGAGGGTATAGACATTATGGCATGCATGTGCTAAAATATCAACATGAAGTACAGGAATTGTACTATTTCAGGTTTCCAGATATATAAAAAAGCAGCCTTTTTCCTTGATGTATCAGTCAGGATGAGGCTCAGAATTCTTGGGTTTTCTTTGACGTGTAAAAGGTGATTGCTCAAAAGATTTTTAGAATTTTCATATAATCCCTTTAAAAATATTGTGAAAAGAGGGGAAAAAATAAAAAGAATTTCAAAATGTGTGGGGGTTAAATGTTTAAGGACATCAATAATAAATATCATACATATTTCTGACATAAAAATCCAACATGAAACTTCATTATTAACACATTAAAGTTTAGGCCATTTTTTACAAGTTGGTCATTGAGATGTTCAATAGTTAGGCATTTAACGCCACAACAAAAGGCGACAGTGACAGTGCAGATGATTAGCATTTAATGCATTTTATAATATGCTAACGATAGAAGTTATATGACCACTGAGTGATGGCTTTGAACAATGGATGATCAGTGGAAAATGGAAGCAAAAATTTTGCCCTTGCATTCAGCAACATGATAAGAAAAATGCATTATACCTAGTTTACTTACTGCCTTTCATCTGACAATGACAAAGATAATGCAATTTAGAATTGACTGGAGCAAAGAAGTGGTTCAAGGGAAAAGAGACAGAAAATGGGCACATACTTCTGCAAATTACCAGTGAGTTGCAGTGTGTAAAAGAAAGGATGACGTAAAAAGACTAAGAGGTTAGTAGAGATGCGCACATTCAGCAATCACATGAATCATGAGTAACTAATGACATTTAGTCTTCTTCTGAGGTCAAAACGTGCAGCTTTACTGATGGCAGTAACCTTGCAATGGTCAGCAAATAGATTAGAACAAAAAGAGTGTGCCTTGCCTGCCATTTAGTGAAAACTTTGAATAAAAAATGGCATGAATACACATTTACGGCTACAAATGTTGCAACCGAGTGCAGTCACAGCTTTCTTTCATATTAATTTTTTATATCTTTTGTTTTACTGCATATTAAGAAACTAGTTCAGCATGTTTTTGTTTTTTTGAATGACTGAACTCCATAGTCCTTGTTAGTTTAATTGTTAAAATGGGAATGCAGATGTGTCACTGGGTAGCCATTAACTTCTCCAGTCTTCTTAAAACAATTTATAACTGAAATTAAAGGGACTATACCCAATTTCACGGCCGGCTAGCTTAGTTAGCGATAGCGGCTAGTCTTTTTTTTCTTTTGTGTGACGCTTTTTCTCGGCTAAGGGGTTTAACTTTTGTAACTTAATACCAGATCACTATGGGAACGCCATTACTGGCTGATCGGAGTCTCGACGTTCCGAAAATTAACCTGGCAGAGAAAATTAGCCGGACGTGAAATCGGGTATAGTCCCTTTAAGTTTAATCCTCTCAAGCAGTCCTGATTTTTTAAATTTACATGCTGCTTATGTGTTAGATATGCAAAAATGATGATCAAATTACTTTTTTAAATTCATGAAAAGCAAATAAAAATGAACTTAATCTTTGCTGGTACAGTAGATGAATGTTACATTGAGGGAGGCGGAGGAACGTCAGCGGTTTCCAAAGCCAAACCGCTGACCTGTGTCCCTTCACGCTGCTAGATGGCCTAGAATCCAGGCTTACAGCCATAGTATACTGAGCTGATTGTATGTGTGTGGAAACTGTATGAGGGAGAGAGCAGATATGTTGTACACAACGTTTTGATGAGTGTGTCTATGACAACATCATCAACAAATATACTCTACTACCCAAATACACAAAGAAGTAATGATGTTGGCCTGAGATATATACTAACCTTCCTAATAAATCACCCTTTCCTTTTTTTTCCTACTTCCTGTTAAACCCCTTTCTCCTTTCTTTTTCGTGCCCATGCAACATCATATACTTTTTTAAACCTATTCATTACTCTGCTTAAGGCCTTTACTTTTTTTTAAATGTCAGGTTATACCTGAGGATTATTGAAAGCGCTTCAATCTTTTCCAAAACATCTGCAGGCACAGGTTTCTTTAAGCAGCTGTCTAGAAAGGTTAAGGTTAGGAAACACAGTATGTTAGCTTTTTCTTCAGTTTCTCATATATTTGGAAAAAAGGTAATTAATAAGAACAATGGAGACCAAGATAGGGTCTACAGTAGGGATGGGACCTGATTGCACCTTTTTTTTTAGATAGCTGGTCTAGGCTTAAGAGAACTCTCACAGAGGACTGCATTTAGGATTTCTACAAAGCAAAAGAAAAAGGATGGTTGGAGATTAAATGGATTAAATAAAATATTAATCCATTTAATCCATACATCACAAGAAAAAAATTGTTTGTTCTGTTTGTTCTTCATCTAAATAAGATCCAGAAGGCGCTCTGGACTATATAATCCCTAGAAAAGTCAGCAACTTGTGAGCTGTTACTCAGCAAAGCGGACGTCATTCTCAAGCGGTTAAGCGCAGTCTTTCCAATAACATCACTCAATAACAACATCAAGGTTGGTTGCCGTGGCTGCACATAAACAACATGTACAGTAACAGTGACACTTTATTAGTTCCTGCTTGGATTGAGGCAGGAACATCACTTGGTTGGGTTAAAAAAAATTATGGTCAGGAGTGAAAAAAGAGGAAAATAAAATCTTTTGACAACACAACTTTAAAAGGAGGGCGACATAAAAAATCACTTGCAAAAACTTTGTTTTCCCATGTTCTGTATTGCAGAGTTAGGGTTGAGTCTTGCTGTTAATTTACACAATATGAAACAATATGAAAAAAAAACATGAAATCTTCTCTGTACACGGGCCGATCCCATCTGCTGTCACATCAACCCCTGAAGACACATTTTCAGGTTCAGAAATTCCCCAGGATTGGATTGTGTTTATCACAGTTAAACAGTTAAATGCAGACCAATTTCTAAATTATTATGATTAGAAATGTAGATTCCAGTAACTCTGGAAAAGAAAACATGATCCCATCAGTAGGTATGAGGAGGATGAAGAAAATGGATTAATGCAGCCAGCTGTTTGTGAAAGTGTTTAAATGTGTGACCACCAGCATTATTCCTGCAGGCTTAGTTATCTAACATGTTTTGCTGGGATTACTTCCACAGCTGGAGAGCTTTGATCCTTACATTATGTCACTCGGCTGCTCATCTTTTCTGTTTACATATTATCTTTGCTCACAAGTTCCTCAGATTGCCCTTTCCCCTTTGTTTACAGCATCATATTCATACCGCACATACACAAATAAGTCAGCAAATGGGTTCAGTATTACAGTATATCCAGCTGACTGTCTCCTGAATCTGCCCCGGGAAATTTTGCCTACTTTATAAACATAACTGCTTCGGCCTTGATTAAGCTGAATCAGTTCTTCTGTTGAGTAGAATCTTTTTGCACAGCCTTTCACTAACTTATAAACTCTACTCACGATTTATTCTTACTGCACATATTTCTCCCCATGCTCTAGGCATTTTATTCCAGTGGCTCAGGGCAACAGGAGTGAAAACTGTTGCAACTCAGAGTTGGAAAACCAAATGACCCAAAATCTGAAAGCCAAATAAAGTAATAGTGAGAGAAGATCCATCATTTGAGCTTCACTGATATCTTTGTTTTCATTAGATCCTGTTTATTTTTTTCCAAGCGCACCACAAATACGTCTATCTTCCTTATCACTATTGGTCTCCAAAACCCTAATTACATCAGTCCTGGTAAATTTAATCATAGCCACTAAACCTAAAACAAATCAGTCAGGAAATTGAATTGTTTAGGTGACACATTAATTTTCATTATTCACATGCTTGGAGCCGGAGTTGTCCAGCAGCAGCAGCCTGAGGCAAGTAGCTGCGTCACACACAGTACAGCTGAGCTTTGTTTGTTTGTCACATCACACCAGTTACTGCATGTCAACACATGGGTCGTTTTGAACGTGCACCATGGCTGATTTGTAAAATAAACCAAAAAGGAAACTATCAGAGAAATTAAGGGAAAGAAACAAACAAAAAGAAAGAAAGAAAGAAAGAAAGAAAGAAAGAAAGAAAGAAAAAAAGAAAGAAAGAAAGAAAACAGTTATAAGAAAATAAAGTAAAAAAATATTTTAAAAATTAAGTTACATATCATATCAACTGTAGTAAAAGCATTAAAATAAATACCATGATTTGTCCCCTTTTGACACAAAGGACGTGCGTGACTAAAGCCCTGCGTAAAAAGTCATTCTTACCCATTCTTTCTGCTATTTCGGCTACGCGCTCTCCCCAGATTCCGTTGATGGCCACCAGTACGCTCTCCCCTGGCTCCACCGTGTTGAACACAGCACACTCCATAGCAGCGTGCCCGGAGCCGCTCATAGATATGGTCATGTTGTTTTCTGTCTGAAAAGCGTACTGGATCCCCTTTTTGATATCGTTCATGATCTATAACAAAAAAGAAAAAGTTAAGAAGTTCTTCCAGTTTGTCTGATCAAGGCTACAATAGCTCATCCCAGGACTGAAGTGGTTATTCATGTGGATGAGCGCATGGCTCAAAAAATGCATTTATTATAGCTACAAGAAATCTAGATATATTGGCAATTCACTTTTAGTAGCTACATTCAGCTAAGAAAAGTTAAGATGCAATATTCCCACAATTCTCACAAAGCAGGCAAAGCTGCTAAGACAATTTTAGGGGATGAAAATAAGTTTATATTTATATATATTTATATATTTTTGTTTCCACCTCACAATCATCTAAAAATCCAGCATAATTCACTCTGAGGCTAACTTTTCAGAACATTACCTCGTACATTTCTGGATGTAAGTGGCCAATTATCGGCCTTCCGCCTGCGGCTAAGACCCGGGGAGGTACGTTTGAGGGTCCGGGTCCGAACAGGTAACGGAGAGGCACTTCTAGCGGGCGGAGCATGCATGCTGGTGGCGGGATGGTGACCGAGGACATGGAGCGGTCCATGCGCTGCAGGACTGGTGAGCTCCTCGCGGCAAGCGGACTGTCGAGCGCCGCTGCAGCTTGCTGGGCAAGCAACGCGCTCCGGCCGAACAAAGCCCGCTGCATCACGGCTGGTGTCCTGTTCCTGAGAAGCCTGCGAGGTCTGGATTCACCTCTGACAGACCAAATGACTGACTGACTGTGAGTTTGTGTAAAAATTTAAAACAAACAGGTCTTTGACCTGTTGGTCAAGGGCTGGTGTGCGTCACTTTACGCAAGAAGGTGTACAACAGGTACACCAGTATGTCATAAAAATGTGTTTTAATGTTGGCAAACCTTTTATAAAAAATTTGTTAACTCCTGTAAGGCAGTTCAATTTTGGAGCAGAGTGACTTCTTTTAAACATCATCCCAGAGCTCTACAAGACTTATTACCGGATTGGTGAGAAAGCAGAAAAAGTTAAGAAAAATAATATATCGTTTTTATTCTAGCCATTGTGTGTTACCTACACATTAGAACCCCCAGAGACATACACATCATTTGAAAACTCATTTTCAGCAGTTGCCTATCTTTTTATACCCCAAGTTCACATTAATACTTTTCTCACAGTTTTGGCCCAGCAGAACTGGTTTTGGTGGCACATTTCTGGTTTAGATCCATTACACTTGACTCTTGAACTGAGCAGGAGGGAGTTCCTGCACTTGGCAGCTTGGAACCGGTTGATATTGGTTGGTTTGAAGGGGTTTGTTGATTTTGTCTGTCCCTTCAGTTACAGTGGCCTTTGAGTTGTAAAAGAGGAGTCTCCTCTCACAGAACCAATCTGCTTTCTCAGAGGAGGAAGAGGGGCAGGCAAAAGCCACACACCCTATAACATAAATATACACCAAAAGCAGAATGTAGTTCAGTTTTAATAGTCTGACTAAAAACTATTTCAAATGTGTAAAATTGATTCATGTCCCAGTTTTTGTAACATGTTATTTTTTAACACAGTGCAACTTTTCTTAGAGATAGCATTGCCAGTTTGTCTGTCAGAAAAATGAAGATGCCAATTAAATAGAGTTTTAGGAATGTTTGGCATCGAACAAAGTCAACAAAATCCAACATTTTCTGTAGTAAAATAAAGTGTAATTTACTTCTTAACTGTTGTGTCATGAGGTCAGCAGAAGGTGTTGTACTCTGAGTCTAGCCGGGTAAATAATTACACTCCTGGTAAATAAGTGAGATTTGGTTTTCCTCTCTTACTGGTTGTTGTCCTTGACTTAGCACTCAAAATCTGTCCAAACAGGAGGAAGAGGAGGAGGAGCTGGGGGGAATATAGTACGTTAGCAAACAGTCACGTTTACATTTGGCTGCATTTTTGTCATCCTAATCTGACTGGCCACTTTTTAAAATGTTGATTTATATTTGATGATTATTTAACCATCACTTTGGATTGAATTGATAGAAATAGATACCGTGCACATGGACAGGAATGGGCTCAAATTACAAAAACAGAAACAGAGTAACACCAAATGGAAATATCCCAGAGGTTTGTGGGGTTAGATATGAAAATTAATTGAGAAAATGCACAGGGTACATTATCTCTACAGAGCAGCATGAAGCCAACATGACACTTTATTCTACACCACAGGAAAGGAAAGTGCTGCCCTTCCTTTGAATCTGCATTACAACACTTAAAGTCTGTCTATTTTTTACCGTTTTACCAACGAACATACATCTTTTTATTGTCCTAAATACTAAAATCCTAAGCTTTCCATGAAGGGTCCCAGGCTGGGAGTCAAACCTTGGCCGACTGCACTGAGGCATGTAACCTCTGTACAGGTGGTAGCCACCCAACCAGTTGAGCTAAACACCTTTCCAATTAATTTTTAAAGATTAAAAAGCATTTTTAGTCATCCAAATGGCCTCCTAAGCCCTGGTTGGAGGACTACCATCACAGATGGGGTAAGGCCAAGCAGTGGTGCTACTTGGAGGGATTGGGAGTACAGAAATGGCCACATCCCCGCAATGTTAGAGGGGGCATTTCAGGTCCCTAAAAAAAACTGGCTGAGCTGTCAGCCATCAGCTACACAGTGTTCAGGGAGAGTGTCCTCATTAGGAGCACTACTTTGTGATATGGCAACAGCACAGTTAAGGAGGAAACTTCTCTCCAGAGGATCATAAAAACAGCAGAGTGGCTAACTGGCACTCAACTTCACTCCACACTGACTGCTGCAAAAACCAACTTAGATCAATCCTGCATGATCCGCATCAGCCCGACCATTCTCTGTTCAGGTGGAGAAGCTCTACTTGTGAGCTGAGACACCAGTGACTAAAGCACAAAGAGGAAACACTTTCAAAACAGCTTCTACTGGCAACAATCAATATCCATTTCTGACTTACATTGCTTTATTTCAAGTCTTTAAAAAAAGCCAAAAGAAATGGCGGAGTTTTTCTTTCTTAATTACTGCAATGGTCAATGTTGTATCACATCAAAGTGAAACTTTCTTTTAAAAAGGCACATTTAAATGCCTTTAAAATTGGTCTTCAAAGTCCTCACTTAACTTTTACTGTATATAGGCTACATACTTCGTTTTCACATTGCTTAGAGGTACAGAACTTCTCTGTTTTAGTGCCACGAGGATTCAGTTAAACATAACATCTTCGCACTAAAGTTCTGTGACTCAAATCTCAGCATTAAAATGCTGCTTGTTATCTACAGGTTTAATAAGAATCAGCTTAATTGTAATTAGCTTAATTGACATTACCTCCAGTACAACTTATAAAAGAAACTTAATATGAACATGGTCAGTGTGATTTCTTTTTGTAAATGATATATGTCTGCTTGTAAATGAGACATTGGGCAATGATTTTGCATGGGCGTGCCTCGTAATCTCTTCATGTGGTCACCTTCTAATATTTATTGCCAACATTTTTTCAGAGTAAAGATGGGAGTGAAGCAGTGGATGCTTTGAAACATAATGGCTAATAAGAAATTAAAGTAAACAAACACAAACATTCTCTTGCAAGACTGGGCAGTGGAATCCTACAGCCAGGTCGTAAATTTTGTTCAAATTCTCAAATAACTTCCCCCTTTCATATCAGTCTCCCATATTTGTCTCTGATGCATGCGACCATCCATCCTCTCCCTCCTCTGCTGATGATGCTGATGCTGATGTCATCACTCCCTCTCAGCATCCCTGACACAGCTGTGCCGCCATTTTCCCTGCTTCCACACTGACTGAGGGACGGATCGACGCCGAAACCATCCTCTTGTTTATCCACTCGCTCGTCCCTCCCCCTCTTCTCTCCCACTCGTCTCTCACTGACGCACCGCTGCGTACATTTCGCAGCCCACCCAGCGCCGCCGCCGCCGCTGCTGCTGATGAGGCTGAGGCACACTCCCTCTCCCATTGTACCGGGCGGATTCTCCATGTATGGATGCTTCGTGGGAAGTGATGCTGTAGCCTTACCAAAGACAGAGAGAGCATAGAGTGTGCTGAGGAAACTGGGGAAGGACGCACCGGAGGATTCTGACGCCGTTCTGGATGGACAGTAGATCCACCCGCTGTGATTGTCGAGGCGGCTAAGGTGAGACGTGGCATGAAGCATGTTTTTCCACTCCATGGGATCGGTACTGATGGATTTCTCGCCTCGATGATTTTATTGCTAATTATTTAAAAGCCTCTGTGTCTATATGAGACGCTGCGTCAGGATATGTGATGTTACCACGCGGCTCTTTACAACAGCGTTAGAAATACTCGATTATATATATTTTTAAAAAAACCATCGCATCAATTTTAGCAGCAAGAAATGTAAGGATCAAAAAGCTTAAATGTCATGTAAGGTGTAATAATGCGCGCTGACCTCTTTTCTGACGCAGTGGTGGATGCTGTGGCGTCTGAGCTGGCTATGTTTACGCGGCCTGTGTTTGAGGTGCGGCAAGCAGAGCAAGATGGAGGAAACGATATTTACATGGACGAATATACACAGCATTTAACGCAGTTTCCCCTCTTCAGTTGTAAAATAATTTATGTTCTTCGAATTCATCATGTCTTCCAATAAATATGGTGGATTCGTTTGTTTGGCCAATAGAGGGGCGGATAGATAAACACTGGCCAAAAATGATTTCATCATTCATAAGGGGGGGAAAAGATAAAGTCTACCTCCAATAAAAATAAAAAAAACAGGCAGATTTTTTTCTTAGATAATGATAAACACGCATTATAAAGCACATGAGACTGGGAATGTGTGATATTATCCTTTGAGCAGTGAAGTGGATACAGTTTCATCACAAGGCCTTGAGTCATGTAGAGATGCTGCCTGACAAATAAGCAGCCATTTTACTGAAGAATTGCTGGGATGCTGATGATCTTCCTGCCAAATAACAGCACAGCCATTTAGTCAGCATGTTTAAGGATCTGTTTTTAATCCCAGTAGATAAACTGACCACCTAAAAATGGAGAATATGACATGTGCCAACTTTAGCTGTTTGTGGCTAACGAGACTCTTGCAATTTTAAGAAAGGGCTCTTAGTAACTCAACTTAATAAAAATAATTATATATCAGTTACAGTATATAGAGATAATTATAAATTGTGCTTAATGCTATCGGGCGATGTTGATGTAATGCTCTTTTCATCATCTACCTGTGCAGGTGTCAGGTGTGTGTCTGTAGCCACACAGATCTCCAGCTCTTCTACTCGCTCACACACCTGCAACATGGCGGGGGCTTCAGTGAAGGTGGCAGTGAGGGTCCGGCCCTTTAACTCCAGGGAAATCGGGAAAGAAAGCAAGTGCATCATCCAGATGTCAGGAAACACTACGAGTGAGTTGGACCTCAGCTTGTTAGATGACTTTTAAATAATCCGTCTGAATTAAAGTTTAATAGATAGTAAGAATCTATTAAAATTGAATATATTGGCCACACTTATGGTTCAAAAGACGACATGATGTTTTAAATCTATAGCTATGGATGGGAAAACTGAAATTTTCTAGAGAAACAGGAAACATCTAAACTTATACATTCAGATTTTTTTAATGGGAGAGAAATGTATGTGCTCAGAGGGTATTTGGTATTTACAAAATACTCCAATCCCCCCCCCAAAAAATTATTGTGTCAGACAGGAATTATCATTAACACCTAATGTTTTACAACATGTCTATAAAAAACGATATTATTGAGGGCTAAAAGTAACATATTGTCTCTTTAACTCTGATTGTTTGATTGAACACAATTCAATGCTGTAGTGATTTAAACACAATTAAGAACAAGTTTTTCCCACAGAAATGCAAGAGATGACAACAAATTAAATGTACTGATATCAAATGAAATACTGGGAGAAAAATATCAATGACACAGCAGTGCTCATACACAAATGCACAGGTCATTTCTGATGATTTGCATTGCAAGCAGTTCACTGCTCTAAAGCTCTGTTTATGTTGTTGGTGATTCAATTTGCAGCAGATAGATTCTAACTAGGTTTTCCAGAAAAATGATTGAAAAAACCTGCTTCAAATGACATTTCCAGTCTACTTACCTCAGTCACAACATTTATCTGAATAATGAAGGCAGTTTGAGTAGGACCCATCAGGTTACAGCAACATTTTCCATAGTGTAATATCAGCATAAAACCCAAAAAACAGAGATGCTGTGCTGTTTTGATCATGCTTGTCTGACCTACATTGAGCCAGTTTAGCATTTCCCCTCAATTATTTGTCTTGTAGGCAGCCTTTCCATTCAGCTACATAACAGTGGGCAGGGAGGCCTGCAGTCTCTGCAGCTGGAGAAAGAAACAAAAGCTTCAGTCAGGCCTGAAGCTGGTCACTGTGTGTAGGATGTAGCCATCGCCTCAGCTCTCTGCTCTCATCATGCCAGTTTTCAGGACCAAAAAGGCTTCGTTGTTCTGGTCAGGTCCAGACTTAGGGCTGGGATATACTTGCTGCTAGCGACGCGTCCGCGTACGCATCATGGCCGCCGTGTGTCGCTAATGTCAGTTCGGCACGTCGGCCGCTCGCGTTGACGCGAGGTAACGCGACGTGTGCGCGAGCTGCGATATTGACCTAACCGCTAGAAGTGCTCGTGCACCATTTTTGTCAATGGACCGCACGGACCACATTCACCGGCCACATTTAACGCATCTAACGGTGGTAAGGCCTTTTCCCCATTAGTTTCTACTGTAAAGTAAAATTATCAGTCATTTTACCTCGATTTCTAAAGTCTAAATTCAACTCGTTGTTAGGGAAAAAAACCCGGAAATACAACTGACCGGCAGCTTGTCACTTTCAGAGTACAAGTGCTGCATACTCCGCCTAGTGGTACCCTCCGGTATTGACCGTTTTGGCTGCGCTGTGCCTACGTAGTTTACAGCAAGTATGTACACAGAGCAGAAAGAGCGCT
>JAVQJG010026933.1:0-12526 GCA_036024015.1 Craterocephalus amniculus
TCGGGATCCCCCCGGATGAGTTGGCTGATGTGGCCGTGGAGAGGGAAGTCTGGGCTTCCCTGCTTAGGCTGCTGCCCCCGCGACCCGACCCCGGATAAGCGGAAGAGGACGGTACAGTACAAAGTAACTTCTCTAAAGTCCACAACTAGTCAAATGTTACCGAGGGCCACTTTGACCTCTACACCATACTGGCTGCATAATTAAGAGAGTTCCAGCTGGTGTGTGATGCCCTGAGGACCGAGGTGAGAATAAAGCCTGTTGGACATAGAAGACTCCCCCCTTTTCTTTTAATTTCTTCTCCCCACACTTTCGCCATCCAGCATGCCAAGTCATGATGAGGGGGCCTTGTGAGCTCCTCCACTGGATGTGACACACTGAGGAGTCACAGAGTGGCACGTAGCCTGGAAAAGCCCTGCCAAAAAAGTACGATGCTCAGAAACTCGGATTGCTTGGAGATGTGCGAATGAATCACATTTGCATGGACTCCCTCACATGCTGACACATACTCATGCACAGTCATGAGTGCAAAATGTGCATATGAACGAAAACATAAACAGTTTTCGTGCACGGGCAAATGTGTTAATTGCCATCTTCACTGTAATTCCCTTTAGAGGAAGTCTTTTCTTTTATACAATAAACAACTGTTTTCCCATCAGGTCTTGTAGCTGGGACAAAAATATGAAAACTCTTTTCATACTGCAAGTCATCACAAATGGTAAATGCATTAGAGATAATTGTTGAAAGAGTAGAAAAAGCCTCCTTTACACTTAAATTTAAGAGAGAGTATTTCTTGTTTTACTGAAATGTCTTCTCTGTCTTTCATAGGGGACCTGTCAGTAAGTATAGTAGTCATTGCATCAGTGAAGAATCAGCCCGTGCTTTCCAGTTAACATCACCCCATCTCCTCTGCTCAGGTGTTGACAAGTGGATTCCTGCATAATTCAGTTACATAGCGAGCATTGGTAGTCATTTTATCTCAATTGACCACAACGCATTGGAATCTAACAGTATCCCAGAGATACAAAAGTGTTGAAAATATCCACAGCTACAGACATAGAGACCTTCTATTATCCAAAGGCTAAAAGGGGATTCTATGTCTTATTCTGAACCGATCAGACCCACATGCTGGGCAGTTTTTGCTTCGTTCGGGCAAGTTTGAGCATCTTTTCAGAAGAGCAAACATTTGTGCAATGCAAATATTTCAAACTGTGCCAGTTTAGATTCACAATTGCTATGGCAACACAAATGACAAAAGAGCTAAGTAATTAAAGTTTGTCAGGTTTTGGCTCCAGCACTGGGCAGCCTGCCAGCCTGACTAAATTACAATTACAGATCACGCTCCTAAGACGGGAGGGATAATCTTGTCGTCAATGCTTTCTGAGTCTCCTTCAAAAGGATGAATGAACAAACTCCTTTAATGCTCCTCAGCCTCAGATGAGATGCTTTTTAAATCAAAGCTTTGACGTTAGTGAAAATTCTTGTGAACAGCACGCAAATGGAAAGACTACCAGGTTAAGCAGGCTGCACTGAGGAGAGTTTGAGCCTGCCCACAAAACCAGAGTGACTCATCAGGTCACCTTTCTGTTGATGAGACTCAAGGAGGACAGAAAAAGATCCTCTCTCCTCTTGTAAATGTCTGTTGTTGGATACTCCATGGGTTGCTAAGGGCTTGAGTGCAGGGAAAACAGAAGGCTGCTGCTCCTCTGAGCAGATAGCCCTCTCTAAAACAAAGTGGCTGCCCAGATACAGGGGGCTACTTTAATAAAAGCAGGTGCGCGTCAGACTCGCTGCTTTTAGATGTTGGTTTTACTCTGCTGTGCATGACTCCATCACAGCCACTATTTTATTATTTGTCAAATATGAGCTTCAGCTTCAGCAGCCAGCCACAAAAAGGTCATTTAATCCAGTGGGAAAAATTTTCTTTACCTACCTGCAGTTCACTTCTTTGCAAAGGAGCATTTATTGACATCAATTTATATGCAAGAATGCAACAGCTCTCACAACACCTACGTTTTGAGAACCTGCAGGATTCTGTTAGTTAGGACCCCACTGGTTCAATATGCCACAATTCAGCTATTATAAAAGAAAAGCAATGGAAGGTTATTTGCATGCACAGACAGAAAAATGAGCGATTAGAAAAAAGCTGTGAGGAGAAAGCTGACGGACAGCACCAGATAACATCTGATGGGATTCTTAGCTACAAAGTTCTCTCCTCAGAGGAATTTCTCTGTTATTCATGAGCATTTTATTTCTCCACCTGCTGTCCCTTACTTAATCAATCACAAGAAAAATCAAAGTCTATCTTCCACATCACAGCATGTTGATTCATTATGACAAAAATGTCAAAGTGTGAATCAATAGCGTATGATGTTATGTCAGGTGGGAGCCAGTGGATAACACTGTGCAAGCCTGAGGAGGCTGGTAATTTGGAAATATTTTCATCTGCTGCCGCCAACATAGGAGCTAAAATAAGCCAATCATAGCGGAGATATTGACCTAAAGTTAATATTTTTTCACCTTTTTTGATCAATATAACTTGCACCTTGACTTCATATCTAGGGCGCTGCTCTCACTAATTCATAATAATACCTCCAGGAAATTGGTTTGAGGTGGTAAAGCCTCAGAAGCATCTGTCTGTCTTTGATGTCAGCACCGTCCCCTGACATGCCACTCCTGCCGGCCCCATTCCTTGAGGCCTGGTGGTAATTGGGTTACAGCAATGGAGGAGAGAGGAGGTGCCATCGAGCCCAGGTTTGCCCGGTCCCTCAGTGGATCCGCAGGCCTGCTCTTGATGTCTGACACACAGGAGACCAACTCTCGCACAGTCTGCTCTTCTGCGTGCGAGTGGAAGGAGGAACCAGTGGGGCCTTAATGACATGTTTTGGCTGCAGAATTCTACAACATATTTCACCCTTACTTTTTTCACTCCGAATTCTGTTTTATTATCAAAAAGCTGGCATGGTTGGCGACATTCAGTATCCCCTGCTCTCTGATCCATGTGTCCTACTGAAGTCTTTATGCATGTTTGAAATTTGAAGCATAAGGGGATCATCTAAGGCTGGAATATAGAATAAAATGATAGAGGTGTTATGCAGGTGTTAGGCCTCTCTCCTCTGCACCCAGATCTATCCATCAGAACATTGTTGAATCATCATGCGCATGTATGTGTAACATCTAGCGGCGCTTTGCAGCCAAATGACGTGTCACATCTTAATCAGCTTAGCCATGTTTTTGATCTAAATGTTATTTTCTCTCTTTTCACGTTGTGATTCTACACCGTCTGCTCATAATTCTCTCCAGTGACATGTTTCAATCTGCCACACATTCTCAACTCTGATCCCCGTGTGCTTCTATAAACACGGGCCCTTGACCTTTAACGATGCATGGATTTTCTGCCATGGCTGCTGCTGTAGACAAGGTTTTTTTACAGCTCCAGTGTGAATAATTAAGCTCCATGCCTCCTCCCCTCATTCTCTGCTGTTGTACTACCGTCACCCACACACAGCTGTTACCACAGGCCTGATATGTCCTATTACCTGCATTGGTTCTTTCCTTAAGTGCCTGCATGTTAGATTCAAAAATTGGATATTACCAGATCTTTGGATGCTCACATGAAGCAAATCTGTCGACAAACAGCAATTTGCACAAGGATTTTTTAAAAAGAAACATTAGTTCAGGTCTAATGAGGAACTATGAAAACAGCTCTGCTCTTACTGGACGACTGTTTTTCACTGCTGGCAATAAAGCCGTGTTCCTTCCAACTCATATGTACAGGTAATGACATTTGGGCGGCCGGGCTGACATGTAGAGGTAAAATCTCATCTTGCAGTGCCAAGGGGCAGCAGGCGGTGCCACACTTCTAATATGCTTTGCTGCACTCAGTCCCTGAGGGGAAGACTCCTCTTCCTGATAGGGACGTGCAGAGATGTCTGCAGCGCTGGACTTTGTCTTACCATCATCTTCTCACTCACTCATCACTCTCCCAATTATAACATACTGATGACTCGTGTTGAAACTAAACGAGGCCAGTGGGAGGCTCCAACAGTGCATCATAGGCATAAAAATCATGTCTAGTAGCAGGATATGTTTCTGATTTAAATCAATACATTGCACAATGCAAATACTACTCTGGATGTGTTTCATGGCATCAGATCCTTACTTACTGCTGATTGATTATCCATAAAGTAAACCGACCACCTTCAGTGAGTATCTAATGGATTACTAGGAGGCGAGTAAATTTGCTCATAAATCTTGCATTCTTTCACCCCTAGGGAGCCAAAAATGAACCATCTATTATGTCTGCAAAGCTAGAGTTTGCAGCCTAACCATCGCACTCCCTTAAATTATTGAGAAAGCTTCCTAAAGAGGAACTAGCCACGCTTTTGTGATCTAATATCCCCTCAGCATATTTCACAGTGAAGTGTCCATTTTCTATTTTCACCCCAGCCACATCCTATCTGCGTATGACAGCAGGCTGTAATTTTGCCAGTGATTTCAAAGCAAGTTTGCTGAGCCACACCTGCTTTACAAGGTATCAGAGTGATTATTTTCTTCCTCAATGGCAGCTTGATATCATTTAGATGTTAAACAGATGGGAGGAACTTGAGAATGAGAAGAGGGAAAAACATTACATTTTTTTTCTCCCAGTTGTCCTGCAAAGTTTGATCAATTTACTCAAAAGGAGAGACGGTGAATCTTATTTTGAAGTACTGATTGTCTTGTATTGAACAGATTAAACTAGAAACTCAGCCATTGCTTTGAAATCAGCCAAAACCTACTGTGTACAATGTTGATGTTTTAAAAAGCATTTCCTCCTTTAACCCTCATGTACTGTGACAAAGATGTTACTAATCTTTGACATATCTGAGACTATGATACCACATAAACAATCTCCTGCCTCTAGTGATTTTTATATTGAAAATAATCACTTTTGTATTACTTCTACCATAAACAGTGACTTTTCTTCTCTGAATGGCCCATAAGGGGCTATTTTTAAATTTATTTTTCAATTCTTGGTATTTTTGAGCAGGGAAGAAGTGGATTAAGAGATTCAAGTAAAAAAAATTGAAAAAAATATGAACCTGATGGGTTTGTAGAGCAGTTAAAGGTTAGTGGCTGAAAACATCCAGAACAGTAGAAAAGGAAGCTTTTTAACAGTCAAAAAAGGTTAATATAATCAATCTTCAATGAACAGTCTGGTTGGAAAAATGTTAATTAAACCTTTTTAAAGTATCTTGTAAGGAATCTTGTTATATTAGATCGAACATTTCAGAGGTATAGAAAGATTAACTGCATCACAGCCTGACCTCAAATCAGATCTGTGTGCTTCTATTAAATGGATCCAAAACCCTCACAGCTCCCACCATCAAATATGTTGTATGCGATTATGATGGATTACTGAATACAGAGATGCATCTTTTTTATTCCTCAAATTTTTACAATACTCTCTAATGTATGTTTACACAATAACAGAGCACAGCAAGATGTCTGCTGCGTTCTGTGATCATCTATCTATGAGCAAAGAATTCCAAGAGTTTTTCATAAAGTTACAGACTATTTGCACAATATCTTAACAAGCAACAGCTTGTTTGATTAAATATAGCTTTATACCTACACAAACCTTGCGAGTAGCTGCATAATCTGGGTGTGATTGTTAGTCTGTCTCTTTAAGTCAGCCATAGAATCACCGTGAGCTGTAGAATCTGACAAGTCATTTATGCAGTAAGCCTACTCGACGGGGGAGTTGTTTGAGATATGAACCCTGTGTGTTGTCTGCAGTGTCAATCTATCTGTTAATGGCCAGTTGGTACTTGAAACACTGCATCTTGGCTTCTTTTGAAAGGGGAGCACTGAGGAGGCTGGACTGTGGATGCAATGACTCATCTTATCAGGAAAACATGAATGTCACACATCAACAACAGCAGCACCGCTTGCTGTGGAAAATAAATCACATCACCACATGCATTTGCTGCTTTCTGCCAGATGCACATCCAAAGCGTGGGAATAACCACATTAGCCTTTTCTGGTGATACCACCCAAATGCACCGTCATTACCACCTCTCGTCTCTCTGGAATCAGCAGGATGCATTTTGATGATTATTGCAAGCTTAAAAGCTTCGGCACTCCCTTCCTACTTTCTTTTCGACTTGAAGACCAATTTCCAACCAAAGCAAATGCAGCGGTGTCAAATTAAAGCCTGGATGTATTGGAGTGCCTAAATGAATTAAGCTCATGTTGCCTGACATTTAAAGTAGGTAGTTGAGAAGGAGGATTGGAGTAATAATGCTTTCGTGCCCTGGTAGAGGATTCTTAGTTTAGAGGATCTGGTTATGTGTATGTGCAAATGGCAGGAATAGAGCAAAATAAACCTTAAAACTGCTGATAGTTCTTCCCTGTGGACTGGTTTTAAGGGCATTTTCAGCCATCATCAAGCAGGTTAGTAAAGATCGGGGTTCATATTGAGGGATTTTACCTTGCAAAGGTTTGTCTGCCACTCAGTTTGACGTAAGCACTCATATCTTTGCTATGGATTTGCCCTCTGCAGTAAGAGTTATTGACAAAACAGTTGGAGTGGAAACTGGAGTTGGTACAGCATGGTCTCCTACAATTTCAATTACTTTCAGTGTAAAAAGAGGGAAAAAGCAGAAAAGGGATTATCTAACTCCCTCGAACAGTGACAAATAGCGTAGCCTTCCTAAAGTCACAAATTCAATTTGAATTCTCCCTGTGCACCTGAGGATAGCAGTGTCATATTTGACAAATGAGTTGTTTAGACCTTTATGGCTTCGGCTGCACACACACCACACAAACACACAAGGATCCAATTAATTCTTAAATGTTGGGGGACTGTGGTGACGGCGGGGTTAAAAGGCAAATCCTGTGAGGCCGGGTTACAGAGTCTGAAGTGAACCGGAGGACAGGGAATGTACCCTCCAAACCCTCTGGAACAAAACTAAATGGCCTGATCTGCTTCCAGACATGTTTAGTCAGACTAGCCAGCTGGGCTGACTAACATTAAGGCCTGGGTGACTCAGTTCTGCTTCAGCTAGAGCCCAGAGATAGCTGGAGTTACACCACTTTCCATCATTACCTGCAGTTCAACAGTACACAAAGACTGTCTTTCTTCTACTTCTTCTGTTCCTCCTTCATCCGAATTAAGCATCTTATCTCCAGCAAAACTCATTTCCCACATTTATCCTGTAAGCTGTCTGTCAACAATACCTAGGTTAGCGCATTGTGCTGCATTTTTTGTTGTTCAGAATTTCATCCAGTCCTCATTGAGTAACAAGCTGTACTTTGCAGCATGATGCTCATTGCTTTTGTCAGGAGTAATCAACTTCCATTTGAATTCTGTGTTTGTTATTTTCATTCTCTGGAAGCTTATTTTAGTGCCTGAGCAGAGATGGAACTGTCTAATGAACCATTCAAATACTGAAGCAGAAACCGTCTTACAAGTAGCTACTGTACAGCTTTAAAAAAAAGAGCTAAACTTAGAGAACAAGTTCATCGGCTCTTTTCAGCATATTAAGGAAATTTCCATCAGTCACATGTCTGCCAACATAAAACAAAATGAAAAAAGGAATCAACACAGAAGAAGCTGCCAGCTGTGACGAAATACTCCCTTTTCTTTGATTAGTCAGAGTAAAAAATAGGACAAGCGGGAGGCAGGAACATTTCTAGATAGGACTCCCGAGGTCTGAACAAGTAGGAGTCAAACTTGCAGCTGGCAATGAGAAATGAAGATAAAATTATAAAAGAGGAAAAGTAGAACAACAATGTCGCAGTATTGGGTTTATTCACCATCTTTCCTTATTTATAAATTTAGAAATCCTGCATGGAGTGTCTCTGTTCATGTGAGAATTGCTTTTTAATGTAACACTGAAATGAAATGTTGCTCAACAGGACAAATGAAGCATCTGCCCCTGCATTCTAATTGCTCAATCAACTATCACATTTTCATCAGCTCAATTGACTAAAAGCAGACCCACACTGCACAGTGCATGCTGCACGCACAAGTGACTGAGTTTGCCATTTTAATAACCCATGCTTATCAGCTGCGTTTGCCTTGAAAAGAGGATCTTTTCATAAAGTTAATCTATCTCTGTAGTTCTACGTGGAAACACTGGGGGTAAGATGAACGAACTGCTTAACACGATCAGACACTAGTTTTACTGTAAATGCTCTTTAATATCACAATATGAAACATCTTGGGGAAATATTGTGTTTGAGAATGTATATTTGAGTGTCTGAGGTTAAACTTTATCAACCGGTCTATGATGACTGCAGTCAAAGCTTAGCTCAAGCTGGAAGAGTTCAATAGCAACAGATTTAATCAAAAAGACAACAGTAGAAGCTTTTGGGAAGCATATAGACAGATTAGACAACAGCTGCATGGGATAATCGTCTTTATTTAGGACCTTATTTAGTTTTACTTGATCAGAAAACAGATATTTTCTCAACTTGGTAACATAGTTTTGCACATTTGTAAAGCCCAATTTGACCAATGCATGACGCAGACTTTCATCAAGAACTTGCAAAGAAAACAATGAAGAAAAAAATATTTTCATTTCATAATTGAGGCTGAGATCGAGTTTTCAGAAGATAATTAGATTCTTACAGATTCTTCAGAATACCTTATGATTTAAGGGAGCTATGTTCAGATTGTATAATGTTTTGCTAAAGGGTACCTAAATAAGTTCTAAATGAGAACATTTAGATGCTAAATTTAGAAAGGAAATGTCACTTGTTGGAATACCTCAGTGTCTCTTTTGTTTTCCATGTCTACTCTAAGCAACATCATTCCAGACCAGGAATCATAATCCTGTGGGTCTTTCTCAAGCTTAGATGTTTTTTCTCCGTAGTTATCTTATCATAAATGTATAATTCAAGAAGAGTCTTTGAATTTGTTTTCATTGTCTTCACTATCGCTTTATTCTCCTTCTGTTTATCCCCCTCTGGCAGGCAGCTTACATACTTGCGACAGGTTAAGTATAGACACACAGAACATTCTCAGTGTTGTTGTGAGCGCTTTGTTTTGAAATTGTGACTGGATGATTTGGGACCATAACAGCTTGTGTTCAGTTTGCATTGCACTTTTTTCCCCCTAATTCTGTGTGTCAGCACTACCGCAGGGTTACAGTTTGCCCAGCAAGTCATTCCACTCAAACATGTCATAGTTCCACCTCAAGGCACAGAGAACCAGCAGTTTTTACCGTGGTGATGTCAAAACTGCTTCCTATAACCCAACAGCATTTACAGTAGATGATGATAAGTTTATTCTTTATTTGTTGTTATTAAAAGCAGTTTAGCTGGCCTACAGTTTCCTCCTTGATGCTATTACAAGTTAACTAAAAGACTCTTAACGGAAATGATATCCATTGTGGAAATCCCCCCTTAGGCCATTGCGGTCCTTTTATTCCCAGTTCTTTCGTATCTGTAGGAGTTCAGTGCGCTCGTTCAGTATCCTGCAGAGATGCTGAGGTTATTCACAGTACAGATGAAGGTATTTAAGGTGTGCTCCATCTACTGTGCCATTCCAAGCAGCCTTTTCATTCTGCATTAAGTGGCGAGCTCTGAGAAGTGGGACACAGCGGTGCCAGCCATTCTCCCAAATCAAGTTCCCTCTTATTGTCACCCTCTGCATGCGTACGCGGCTTTACACTCCGCTCCGAAAAAAGCCCAGCGCTGGTTGCATTATCAAATGCGCTTCTTTGAGAGCACATTGTTAGCAATGTGCAAACACACAAAGGCACAGCAAAGGCCGGCCTTGCCTCACCGGAGAAAAGACTTTAATTTCAGTCACTGCTATTTTCTACAGATGAGGTCAATAATCCTGTCTTCACAGCATCCACGCTGCTAAGCTCTATGAATTATCATCCACCTAGGTTTTGTTTTCAGTGGACTTCCAGGATTGTCATGTGCTGGTCCCCCGGCTTTACTGGAAAAGAGATTCAGGCCAACACATTAAACAAACAGTAGCTGGTTATGTAAGAGATTGAGCATTACGCTCTTACTGTTGTTTTATGTTATTGACCCAACCAGGAAAGCAACCCAGCAACCCACTCTTGCACTTAGTGAAGAGACACGCAGGCTTTAGCCCATACCAGCGCCTCAGATAAAGACTCCCATGGTGCAAGTGGGGATGGTGTTAAAACATTCGTACATGATAAAGCATTGGGGGAGAACTTGTCCCTGCAGTTGCAAAGATGATATCCAGAGTGTTCGGCCGGAGTGTGCTATCTTAAGTGCACATAGGAACAGCAAATAGTGGCCCATAAACACCTCGGAAGGAGGTTAGTTTTAAAGGAGAAGAGATATGCTCTCCATGAGCCCCTTCAGAGAGACAACAGAGTGTGACTTATGGGTGGCAGCAGGAAGACAAGCAGTGACGATCCTTCTGACTGGAGTAATGTGCTTCCCGTTAGACCTTCAAATCTAGAAAGCTGTCGTCGTTACTGCTGTTTTTGGTGATCCAGTAATGCAGGAAGCTGGCATTTACAATATTTTCAATTTGTCCTGACATTCAAGGGAGGGATAATGTTCCACCAGTGCTGTAAATTTCTACATATTTCCATATAACTGTGCTTTGTGAGCAGCCTAGCACTGTGAGCTGTCTCTAAATAATCTTAATCCCGACCAGCTGACAGCCATTGACGCGCGTGGTGAGAGAGGATAAGGTCAACCCGTGTCAGTAATTTCTTCTTCCTCCATCCCTCAGGGTGTGTTAGATTCAACATCTGTCTAGTCAAAGGGAGTGACACAGGTGTGAGGACCTGCGTTAGTCACTTTACAGCTGTCGCTACGGGAGTAAACATCCATCATCATATGGAGCAACACTTTAAGCTTGAAAGATAAATGAAACATCTATTCATGTGAATTACAATTGTGAGGTTTCTGAATTTAACGTTTCTTATGTGCTTTGTTCTATCCGCTCTTTACATTTAGAACGGCACATGGATAAAAATACCACATGATTGTACAAAAATGTGCCTGTGTGAATAGATGAATGGGGAGAGAGGGGGATATGATGTCTCAGAGGACACGATACTTTTCTGAAGACGAAATGCTTGAAATGGGCTTCAATTATTAATTAGAAAGACGCAGAAGAAGGGCTGAAAAAAGCCATAAAAGACGGATAGCTGGAAATGACTCTGCAAGCAGCTCTGAGGGTAGCTGCTCGCTACGGTTTCATGCATAGCTGAGAGAAGCCAAGGTTTAAATAACAGGGCAAGATGTTGACCAAAGTATGAACATTGTTAAAAAGAAAAATCTTTTGGATATTCAAGTGTTTGTTTGTTTTTTTTTTTTTATCAGGCATTTACTTGAACTACAAAGGTTTCCACATTTTTAAAGGAAATTTCAGCATATCAAGCCAATGGGGGGCTAAAATAGGAGGCAGACAAGTACATGAATGCAACATTTGTTCTTCATATGTTCTCTTTAAGACAACAAACTGTCAATTCAACTAAAGCAGATACAGACTTTAGCGTCTCATGTAAACAATAACAGAGAGTTGGAGACTTTTCTGGAGCAGGTTTCAGGACCAAGGAAGTCACATTTTTATTTCAAAGGCGTTTTATAAATAAAGTTTTTAATTGATTGATTGATTGTTTGATTGATTGATCGATTGATTGATTGATTGATTGATAACAAAATGCATTCTTTCCAAATACAGATTCAGATTCAAGATAAGAGATTCCCTATTCAATATGAAATGCAAGTTTTGAAATATTTCACATAAACTTTAGTAACAGTTTATTTCTTCTCTGTTGTGAAAAATTTGACCTAATCTTTGACTTTAAGGCCAACCGGTGGGTGGTGTAGTGGTTAGCACTGCAGAGCTGCTGATTCAGGCTTTGGTTTGGTTGTTTGCGTACATGTTCTCACCTCACACTTTTCAACCAAATCCCATTGTGGATTAGACGTTAGGCAAATCCAGCTTGTGCTGGGTTGGATGTTCCCCTGGTTCTATTCTTTTAACTGTTAATTTTTTGATCAATGTTTGTCCAGTGCTGGCTCCTGAGATTTACTTCCCATTATCAGATATGAGCTGATTCTCTGAGATTTTCCAATAAAGCATTAAGTCCTTCAATTAGCTATATGCATTTATCACACCACAGAAGACTTTAAGCCCCCAAACAGACGGAGAAAAAAGGGATAAGAGACACACTCTTGCACTTAGGGACCAGAGATGTTAGCTATTAATAGTGTAGGAGCCACGTTTTCTTTTTCTTTTTGGTTTTTTCCTCCGACCAGTAGGGGTCTTGTTTTGTTTGTGTGTACCTGTGCGGGAGGATGGGGGGGTCATTTAAGGTTGATCATCATTCCCAACAGGTGTTGTGATAGAAGTGAGGCAAACAGTTTTCTACTGCGCTCGACTGTAATGTACTCGTATTTTGTATGACGACATGAAACATGGATTGGCGACTACTTGTTGGACTACCGAGTCATTATTAAACGAAGAGTACACGTAAGAAACAACCGAAATTATCACAACCGGTAGCGTGTTGTAGAAGTAAACGCTACA
>JAVQJG010026947.1:0-33480 GCA_036024015.1 Craterocephalus amniculus
ACAGAATAATGATAGAATAATAACAGAATAATGACAGAATAACAGAATAATAACATAACAGAATAATAATAACAGAATAACAAAATAACAGAATAATGACATAATAATGACAGAATAATAACAGAATAATAACAGAATAATGACAGAATGACAGAATAATAACAGGTCGACTCTGTAAACGAAGAAAAGCAGCTGCTGCTGAAACTGAACTAAAGCTTCAGAAAGCGACATGAGACAGAAAGGCGAGGAAGTCTAGGCCAATAGGACTCTTACCTGCCCGTTCACAGCTTAGTCGGAGAAACTTTAATTGTTCTCTGCAGGTTCAAACAGTTTTTGTCATTTTTTTGAACAAACAAAATTTCTGCTATTAAATAAAATATTCCTTTATTTATTAAAATCTAATAAAAAATTTCCTTTATTCATTAAAATCTAATAAAATATTCCTTTATTTATTAAAATCTAATAAAATATTTCCTTTGTGCCATCGTTCATCTGAGAAAGCTGAGTAAAACATAAAAAGTCATTAATACTCTGAGTACTTTGTACTTTTACTTAAGTATTTTTTTCAGGCCCAGTACTTTTACTTGTAATCGAGTACAATTTAAGCAGAGTAACAGTACTTGTACTCTGCTGATGACATCAGGGGTGGGCGTGGCCTGAGCGGTCAGAGGAGGAGACACACGGCGCAGGAATGTGTGTGTGCTGCTGCAGATTAGATGAGGGTCACATGTCTGTGTGTGTGTCTGTGTGTGTGTGTGTGTGTGTGCGCTCAGAGCAGCGTCGTCCTGATGCCCGGCAGGAAGTTGAGGTGAGCTCCGGAGCAGGGGTGCTTTGAACCCGGTTGCCGTGGTGATAACATGCGTGTGTGTCGCTGCAGGTTCGATTCCCGGCGAGCCGTGCAGCAGCTGCGGGCCTGCGGGGTCCTGGAGACCATCCGGATCAGCGCCGCCGGATACCCGTCCAGGTCGGTCCGCCGCACACGCTCTGACACACATGCATGCGCATGTGTAACCTGTGTGTAACCTGTGTGTGTGTAACCTGTGTGTAACCTGTGTGTGTGTGTGTGTGTCTGACCTGTGTGTGTGTGTGCGCGTGTGACCTGTGTGTGTGTGTGACCTGTGTGTGTGTGTGTGTGACCTGTGTGTGTGTGTGTGTGACCTGTGTGTGTGTGTGTGTGTGTGTGTTTGTGTGTGTGTGTGCAGGTGGACGTATCCAGACTTCTTTAACAGGTATCGAGTCCTGATGAAGAAGTCTGACATGATGGCAGCCGACAAGAAGCTGGTGTGTAAAAACCTGCTGGAGACGCTGATAAAGGTGAGGAGCCACACATACACGCACGCACATACACACACACATACACACACACACACACACACACACGCACGCACACACACCCTCTCAGCTGTAGAACTTTCTGACTCTTCCAGCTGAAGAAGACGAGCGGTGATGAAGGGTTAACGTCCCCGATCACATGACCACGCTCACACCGTTCCCATTAACACACACGCAGACGCGCGTGCACGCACACACACACACACACACACACACAGCTGGCCTGTGTTGTTGTTGCTCTAACTGGGAGCATGTCGGCATTCCTCCTGATTCCTCCGTCTGTGGAATTCTGTCTTTCCTGAAAACAGAATTTCACTTTGTGATAGAAAATGTGACGCCGTTTCCAGCTGAACGACACATTTCATCAGTCAGGCTTGTTTATGAAGCGCCTTACAGCAGCCACAGCGGATCACGGCGCTGAGCCAGAAGAAAAACCAGTAGCCCGAGGCTGGGCTGGTTTTCTGGCTAGTAGGCAAAGCTGAAAGTAACTTAATCACAGACTTTATTTGTTTATCCAGTGTGAGACTGTTGTCCAGAGTCCCTCCAAGGTTCCTGGCTGCATTTCTCAGGTGGAACCAAAAAGGATGAACTGAGTCTTTGACTCATTTAAACAGAGGAAGTTTTGCAACTGTTTGATCTCATGCGAAATGCAGCACTTTTTCACAATATTCTCATTTTCCAAGTCGTACCTGTACCTTAACTTAAAAAGATGAAATGTCCACATTTAGACATATACTATGCAAATCAATATATTATTATATAATATATATATTATATATATATCAGCTTTTATGTGTTTTAGATTTTGCTGATCAGGATTTGCAGCTTCAGAAAACCAAAAATTAATAAATTAGAAAATTGCTTGAAATGGATAAAAAATGGATTTTAAATACAAAAATGTCAGGCCTCTGAGAGTAAAACCGATCATCTGTACTTAGTACATTAAAAGGTGTTGGTTTCACCAACAAACCTTTCACTGAAAACCTGCAGGACACCGGCTCTCCAGGACCTGGAGTGAGGAACACTGATCTACAGGGAGATTAAACAAAACCTTTACATGTTTAAGATGTATGTCATTTGTTCTTTGGTAGATTGTGTCAAAACTGTGACAATTTTCTTTCTTATTTGAACTGTGAAGCAACTGGAGGGTCTGTATAGCTGCACTAAGAAAGAATAACTACGTGTAATTATGTAATCATTTTAGTTCTGGGTGTAGCCAGACACTAAGGTATAAACAGTATGTTCTCTATTCATTAATAAACCATTTATCAACGTTTATATTTAAATTGGCTGAATTTAAAGAATTTAAGTGCCAAAGAGTATGGAAGTAGTTTTTGTAGTATTTTAAAATTTTGGGAATAAATTAAGGTCATCCTGTGTCTGATTTGGTAAGTGTGGTATATAAGAGCCTGAGAGATAGATGACAGTGTCATCAGCATACAGATAAGTTTTACTGTTAATACAGACTTCAGGAAGGTCAATGACTGTTTCCATGCAGCCAGCAACCCTTTCACAACCAGAATATGAACATGATATTCTGGTTCTCTCGTCATGTTCCTCACACCTTCTCTGGTTCTCTGTTCATGTTCCTCACACCTTCTCTGGTTCTCTGTTCATGTTCCTCACACCTTCTCTAGTTCTCTCTTCATGTTCCTCACACCTTCTCTGGTTCTCTTCATGTTCCTCACACCTTCTCTGGTTCTCTTCATGTTCCTCACACCTTCTCTAGTTCTCTCTTCATGTTCCTCACACCTTCTCTAGTTCTCTCTTCATGTTCCTCACACCTTCTCTGGTTCTCTTCATGTTCCTCACACCTTCTCTGGTTCTCTTCATGTTCCTCACACGTTTTCTTGTTCGTCTCTGCTCAGGTTCTCTTCTCTCATGTTCTGTGTCCCTCAGGAGCCGGATATGTTCCAGTTTGGAAAGACGAAGATCTTCTTCCGAGCCGGCCAGGTGGCGTACCTGGAGAAGCTCCGGGCCGATAAGTTCCGCTCCGCCTGCATGAAGATCCAGAAGACGGTGCGAGGATGGCTGCAGAGAGTCCGGTACCGCAAGATCCGCAAGACGGCCATCACCCTGCAGAGATACGGCCGAGGATACCTGGCCCGCAGGTATCACCGGGTCATGTGACCATCCCTGTTTCACTCACAGAGGAGATGGGGGTCAGAGTGGGGACTGAGGAACCGGGGCGGGCTGTGTTCTCCTGCAGGTACGCGGAGTTCCTGCGTCAGAGCCGAGCCGCCCTGATCTGCCAGAAGCAGTACCGCATGGTGAGGGAGCGGCGGGCGTTCCTGCGCGTCAGGCGGGCCGCCGTCACCATCCAGGCCTACACCCGGGGGATGTTCACCCGCCGCGTCTACTGGGAGGTAGGACCGCCGCCTCCGTGCCTGATGTCCTCACGCTCAGGTTTCAGCCGTGATTAGCTCACATGACGGCGTGCTAACTCCCGTTAGCAGGCTGGTGTGTAAAGTGGGATATAGCCACGTTGAGTTAATCCACCAATGACGCAAGAGGAGATCCTCCAGATCCTTTACCAACCAATCAGAAAAGGCGTTGGAAAATGATTGGTTGAGGGGTCCAGACCGCTACACATCAGTTAACAGCCTGTAAACGTCAGTTATGATTGGTTGGTTTGGCTGGTGGGAGGGCGGCCATCTTACCACAGGCAGCCCGCTTTGACACTTATTTAAAGAGTCTCTCTGCAACAATATCAGTCATTAAGCAGCTTTGAAGTAATGATTTTGCTTGACTGACCTGTTCTGATGAAAAAGCGGACATTTCCTCCTCCATCGGGTCTCCCCCGACCAGAAACGGCGCTTGCAGTTTAGTCCATTGACGCTCGCGTTTTGTTATGGTTTGGAAGTCTCGCGATACACGAGACTACTGCTATAAGGCCGGTCGTAAATCCGTTTGGACAAATATGCATGTTTACTCTGCGACTCGGTTTTTGTTTTTTATACTGATTTGATAATTACTTTTACTACATGCCTTTGAAGCCATTGTGACTAGCCGTAGCCCAGGGGTGTCAAACTGGTTCCAGATAGGGCCGTGGGGCTGAAGGTTTTCATTCCAACCAAGCAGCAGCACACCAGACTCAACTCATCTTATCAGGACTTCATGTTAAGACTGGATTCACTTGATGAGATGAGTTGAGTCTGGTGTGCTGCTGCTTGGTTGGAATGAAAACCTGCAGCGACACAGCCCTTTCTGGAACCAGTTTGACACCCCTGCTCTACGGCCAGTAAGAAATGTATTGCAGTGGAACCCTGGTCCTTCAGGGCATGCTGTTCTGCAGATTCTAAGTGTTCCCCTGCTCCCACACACCTGACTCATATTAATGAGTCACTGTGGTGAAGTTAATTAGAGGTTGGATCCATTTGACTGGAATCAGGTGTGACAAAGCAGGGAAACATCTATAAACTGGCTGGACTAAAGCTCTTGAAGACCAGGATTGCGCACACCTGATTTAATGTTTCAATTTCCATATAAATGTCCATTAAAAAAATTAAGGGTTCACAAATGCTCACAGTTCCTGGGCCAAATAAGGAACTCAGAAAAAAAGCTATAATAGTATAAGTTAAGTGTGCAGTGCATCGTTTGTTTATCTTTCATTTGTGATGCACATTGTCTTTGGGCCATGGGAGATTCTTCGTTGTGTTTTTGTAAAGGTGTGACAGGTTGTCTGGAGTCTGTAGTTGGATTCAATTGTTGCCTAATTTGTGTATATAGGCCTATTCATTTTTTTCTGTCTAATCTTTCTTCTTTTCAGTTCTCTTTGTGCTCCCTCCATTCAGCTCCAGCAATATTATGTAAATGCAACAATAAGGAATCATTAAAAACAAATAAATAAAAACATATGTCCGACTATTAAGAGGAGCTTTTTTCACCCATAAAGCCCCTCTTGGCAAAGCAAATTTGCTCGGTACAACCCAGTGGCCAGACCATCATTCTACTGCTATGATGAAGATATTCAGGCATCTTATATTGTTTTTCTCTCTAAAGTTTGTCTTTTTCTGAACCACTCACTCCTTTATAACGCTCACTCTACCTCCCTTCCTCTTTAATTAGTCTTTAACGCATTCATTCATAAGTAAAGGTCTCAACTAATTAAAAAAAAGGCGCATGCTTCCTAAAATTCAGCTTGAACAGTGTTATCTACGGGAGCAGAACAAACTGTCTTTGTAAACTCTGTCAGGTTGATAAGGGAGGCCATTAGATCAGCAGATGTTTCACATCAACAAATGTAAAATGGCATTATTATCACAAACTTTTGAAATGTGTTAGGGTGTCAACTTCCCCTCAGCACACATCAATTTGCCAAAATGTTTTCTCGCTCAAACTCACACAAACCGTATTAGACTGCACAATAAGAGCTCAGTTTATAAAATCGACTGACACACATTCTACCTCACCTTTGGGTGGCTCATCGTCATTGTCCAGACTGTCTTCTCCGACGATATGCTGGGGTTTGATCTGCTCTGTAAGATGTTAAATAAAAATGAATTTTCAGTGTTTAAAACAATCCTTTCTTTTTCCAACCATACATCTAAATTAACCTGAGAGCCAGCTAGTGTGACACCAATAAGAAGCACCTGTTGTAATAATGCATTCTCAAACTAGGTGGAAACATACACTTTGTCGTCTGAATTTGTAAAGGTCACCCAAAACAAAAGCATTCAGCAAAAGCAAACATCCGATGAGCTGTCAGGAAGCCAAGACTTTCTCACTGTTGGGAAAATATATCTGACAGTCTCACACACTCATTCTGCATACCTTGAGTGAAGCAATTATAGAAAGGAAGTCCAGGTGTGTGTATGTGTAAACAGTGCAGACAGATGACAAAAGTGATAGATATTTCAGATTACAATAGGACCTCATCACAGATGAATGTCAGTTTCAGTGGGAGGGGAAACCGTGGAACTCATTTTATCAGTGATGTACAAAATACCTGAATATAAAGCATCCATGACTAAAAGTGTAGATATTAGATTCTTTAGAAACAATCACTTGAGTGTTTGTCATAGCTTCAGCACTAAAAATAAAGTAAGGGTCAGTAAAAGCACAAAGAAAGATAAAACATAGGGAGACTACCTAGTTCTTCCTCCATGGTGCTGCCACCGACTGTGTCCTTGACTCCCAGCACTCTGTTGAACAGAATTGAGAAGGCACTTCCCCACACGCCTGATCCACCCAACAAAACAAACATATCAGTCAGTATGGTAACAGAAGATTTGGCACTTTATCTCATTCTTCTGAGAAGTCTTCATCCTCACCCATCAGAAAATGAAGAGGGTTTTCTTCATATTTCCTCACAACAGTTCCCATGAAGAACTTGCTTCCGAACAGGTCAGGAGTCATGAAAGTGCCGTACTTTGCCATCCCAATTTCATACGGGCTGAACTCGACCCAGTCTGCAAGTTGAAATTTCAATGTTAGCAGGTCATTATGGGGTATAATTGTGACGAAAAACTACCATAAACAAATTTTTCCCAAAGACAAATTATGCCGTTGCTGTAGGACATTATTATCAATATTTTGGAAAACATATCAGAGTTTCCTCAGTTTTAACATCAGTTCAGGAGGACTGAGACCGCTGATTGTGGGCGGGACCTCAAGTTTTCAGGTGTAACCAGCAATTACTATGACGCATTCTCTGTCTCCCAAAACACATCACCGATGAGATATTTTGGCTTTATATTTACAGTAAAGGAAGGAAGGAGAGGAGAGGCATTGTCCATCATTTATACAAAAGTTATCATTTATGTTGCTGGAGAGTTAAAAGTAATTTGGAGTGATTGCACAAACTTTTTAAGCATTTTTTTGTTTTTCTGTATTAATTGAGTAAATTGTAGAAATTCTATGAAGAACTACACGAAAATGCAATTGATCTAATTTTCTTCTTCATGATAAACAAATTTATATGAACCTGTGTTAATTGTGGCTATGGATACATAAAAATTGTAACTATTGATGATTTATGATTGGGTTTAGTTTGTCTACAACTGGAAATTTACATCTACTACTTTGCACTATGTTGCATTATCTTTACACATGTTTTTGTTTATGTTTTCAATGTAACTTTGGGTATTCCATTACATTTTCCTTCTTGCTTTGCTTGTTTTATAACTGCGTTTAGTTTCCTGATTGCACCTGTTTTCTTATTTATCCTTGTATATGCATCGCCCAGGGTTTTTATATTTGGTTTCTTTTTTTACCCCTTGCAAAATGATTGTCACTCCCTTCTGATTTGTTCCTTTGTTTTTCTAAGTCCTGCCCAAGCTTTTTATATTTCTTTTGAACTACGTTAGTCAGATATTTGTTTCGGCTCTTTATGGACTGCCATTTTGCACAACCTATCCTGCAGCATTTGCGCATAGTTTCTTTAATTTGTTAGCTGTATACCAGCTGTTGCTTTGGTTTTTCACATTAGCGTTTGGATCCTAACACACATTTCCGACATGCATGAGGAATAACCTTGACGTTACTAGTAGTCTTTGTATGAGCTTTACCAAGTTTGGCCCTCTAACTCTGACGTGTTGTCATACGTCAAACCACATTAGAGTTTTTTTTCAAAATAGCAAAAAAAAAACAAAAAACTATTGAATTTGATCTTGAATCTCAAAAGTTGTGTCAACAAAGGAATAAGGGGCCCACAGGAGCCTCACAGACACCCGTAGTCACTGAAGATGCATGAATACATCCGGAAACACTGAGGCCGGGGGCTTCACTTTGACTCATTTTATTCGGTTGTGATAGATGCTGAGTATAGTTTTAAAAAAAATTAATTCTAATTTGTTTCCTTAGTTTACAAAATAATGCGTTTTTTTAAAACAATGTTTAAGAACCAACTAGGAAATTGCAGAGGGCCAAAAGAGACATGGTCTATATTTTAGCAATGCTTGACAAATACATTACTGATGTCACTGTTTATGAGACTCGTAAAGTCAATTTAGTGTGTTTCTTTAACCTTTCTTTTTTCTTTTTTTCCATGAACTGTACAGAAAGTTTAAAAAGCATCTGTGTCCTGCACTGTTAAATCATTGCTGTTAAGCAAATACTAAAAACAGTATCCGGTTTCTCATTTACAGAGCAGATGGGGAGTATAATGTCCAGAACATACAAGGACTTGTATGTTCCAGCTGCAGCTGCCATGACGTGATGTTTATTCCCTGCTGCTTGCTTAGATGTGAATAAGTTCCTGGATATTTTAGATGTTCTTTCATATCTTTTCTGTTCAAATATCTGAGTCTGTTCCTCTGTGAGCAGTTACTGCTGAGGCCACGCCAGCAATGAGGAAGTATTGCAGTGCATGGGGCCAACCCAGACTCCACCATGACCTTGTTAATGTCGTTCAGTTCCTTCATTTTACTGAACTGCTGACAACCAGCTGGAAGCCAGCCCACCAAGTCATGTCACATCCTCTTTGTGGCAGCAGTGTAGCTTTACAAGGAAATGTGCTGGCTGTTTATTTTGCATGCGGCTTGACTTATCTCATCATCTCTGGTCACTCATTACATACCCAAAGTATTTCTGCGAAGGCTATTTTGCGCTACCAGCAACACACTTTGACATGAACGGCAGGCAAGAATTTACCAGCAAACATGAGCTCAGAGACATCTGGCTTGACATGAAGACATGTGAAGAGAGGAAGTGGGCTCTGAGCCTGGTGGATCTTCTCCTGGATGTCGCTTAGCTTGATGTCCATCCTCTGGGAGGAAAGAAAGCTCTTTTAATAATTTACAACCATAGATGTTCAAACAGTACTTAGATGTCCCAGTGAAGATAAAGAACTCAATCACACTATAAAAAGGTATTTAAATGAAAGTTACAAGGAAGAAACAACATGGACAGTGTTTTTTACTTTAAAAGGGGAAACAGAAACAAAACATGCACCCCAATAAAAGTAGTAGTACTGGTTGTTTAAGTAAATATAGGCGAGTCCTACCGCAGGTATTAGTGTCTCTCCTATGAGCATACCGAAGATATCAGTGAAGGTAACAGGCTGGCCTGAGGCCTTCTTGGTCCACAGGGCCTGGATGTAGTTGGTGATGTGCTGGGGCAGTAAAAGCCTCAGTGGGTTACTGCTAACTCTTTTCATGAGTTCACTGTTAATGTCCTTTGGTCCTTTATTGGGAAAGTCAGGGTGGGAGTAAAGAGTGGACATGTACCTGCAGGGATAGAAAAGACAAGTATTTAAAGAGAACTCAGCCCAGGTATCAGTGCAAGCTCAAATACTGACCAAGCACATGATTAATACTTAAGCTATATCAATCTGCATTTAAAGAATGCAGCAGGTGCTACTTGTTTGGTAATGTTTATCCAGTAAGCATAGATTGAAATAAGCCAGAGCTGCATGCTTGATGACAGCTTCATACCAGCAGAGGAAGACAGGAAAGTTTGCACTAATAAGGAGGGGCAACACCAAACAAGAGTCAGAAAGAAAAAAAAGGCATTCAGTAGCTATGACAAGGGTGAAGATAAAGAGGAAAATGTGTCTTAAGATAAGAGACTTCAAGAAAAAGCAAGGTCTGAAAACAAAGAAAAACACAGACCACGTTGATCCAGAAAGGCCAGCAATATAAGTGGCACAGTCCAAGACCCCAGATTCAAACAGGGCCTTCATCACCCCAGAGAAGCCGACCATGGCTCGGAAACCGCCCCCTGAACCTGCTATTGCAATCACTGGCACCTGCAGAGCACATACACATATAAGAGTCATAATCAGACAGAACAGGCAACAAAGACATGCTTAACTAAATCATTACAGCCTACAGAAGTCACAAGTCTAGATCTCACATTCAGTCAAGCTCACTCTTTCAGCTTGAGTAACTTCCCCCTGCACGGCGAACACGCTTCGCTCGTAGCATCGTGTCTGCGCAGCATTTTTTATTTCTGACCTCAGATTTTGAGCCATTTCCTAATTCACATTGTGTAACCCAAGTTCCTTGGAGCAGCCTGAAGTAATCTCATTATCGATTCAGCTCCAAATTTTCCACAGTGGTCCAGTGGAATGCATGGCAATAACACAGCATTTCACTCCTCCTCGGCTTCTTGCACCACAAAGACATTGCAAGCCTGGCTGGAGACTACTGTTTGCCCCAAAGGTGCCTGGCCAAAACCAAACAGGCAGGAAAGGCAGCTTAACTAAACGTTTTACTTCCTGGAAAGATAAATGTGCAAGTGCTACTCTAATCTAGTGGAAAGTCAGCAGCTCTGTAGGCTGCATGCTTACAATGCAGCAAACATTAATGCTTTGAGTTGTTTTTCACTGGAACCACAGATGAGGGAGAATGTGTACTAGAACAAAGACTGCACAGTAAGCACTCATGATGCATAAATATCCACAAAATATTACAACTGCACTAAACTGAGCTTTTTAATCCCTTAAAATACACTTCAGGCAGTAGAGATTAACTGGTGACAATATCAGACTCACAGTGATTAATGACAGCAAAGACTGTTGCCAGTCCGAAATGCAAAATATTTGGACTTTATACAGAATGTAATACTATGACATCGAAAAGAAAAGGTTGGACATAAAAGCTGGAAACCCAAGGAAAGATCGTCTTCTGATGATCCCTGATTGTTGCTAAGATGTGAGAGGATGGGTTTTCAGGTGAGCGTGAGGAAGGCTGCAGACTGAACAGTCTGAATCGACTGCATGCCAACTTCATTTTAGGAGTATGCCTCTATTATAAAAATGCAATCATTTGCTTTTATATAGAAAGGACACTGGGTGTACTACACGTGATAAAATCCAAGTTCACCCAACTCAAGTATATATAATCGTGTATATACACATACACAAATCCTACTGTAGGTTTAAATTAAGTATTCATCCAGAATTTGTCCTTGAAACGTTTTGCTGTGAAGTAAAATCAACACAAATCACAACTAGAAAACAGATAAAGATAAGGTTTTGATGATCAGTTCTCACTCTTCTGCATGGAACCCAGGGCTGACTCATCATTCTTATCTATTTAGATCACTGAAACCAGTTACTGAAATCATGTTTTTGATTTAACTTCATTTAATCCATCGTGTCACAACTTTGCTCCAATAAGAGAAAAAAGTTTTAGTTTGCACGTGATGTATGTTAAAACATGTACGTCACCTCCTCCGGGGAGCTGGGGAGGAAGCGCGGCTTCTCCATGTCGAGCAGCTTTTTTATGCCCAGCATCACTCTTTCTCTACGCGTTTGCCTGAACTGCTTCTCTTTATCACAGAGGCCGAGGCTGAACCTCAGGTCCAGGTTTGTACTGCAGACACAAATAGCAGGAGTTAAGTTTTCTGAGAATCTGTTTGTGGAGAAATTAGTAATTACTCATGCTAGACGTTTTCTGCTGGCGGCAGTTAGAGAGCATCATATCTCCTGGTGTAAAATGTGAGTGATCACACTGAAACTGATCCTTCAATTTGATAACATCTGCTTTTGGGGTAGTCTGGTGAGAAAAACATTCACAGACAATATGAACACTCATGACCTCTAACCCTTTATTACTCACTTTCCAATAAAGACTAACCTTTCCAGTTTATTTAGACCCTCCCACTATTCTCAAAGCAATGATGGCATAGAAAGATTATTCATTTGCATATTTCATTACTCCAGTATGGTACTTAGTCATGCTGTTTCCCGTTTGAATATCTGTTGATCTGCATATTTGTCAGCACTGCTATCAGTATAAGAATTTCGGACTAAGCAGTGAGTAGTATCGACATACCCTATAATGTAAAACTAAATAAAATCATCACTGAAGTTTGACATCAATACCTACCAGATCTCCAGTGTCATTTCCAAGTGTACTTTGGTTGCCTGTAAAAAAACATAACTTAATTGTACAGCCTTCAATTAAATAAAACAATAAAAATTTTAAATACAAAACAAATCTTTTCCCTCATTATTTCTACATTTTCTGCATTC
Organism: Craterocephalus amniculus; assembly: GCA_036024015.1. Lineage (NCBI taxonomy): Eukaryota > Metazoa > Chordata > Actinopteri > Atheriniformes > Atherinidae > Craterocephalus > Craterocephalus amniculus. The sequence continues at coordinate 12,254 of JAVQJG010026947.1, forward strand.
GTATACTCTTTTGACACTGTGAACCAAATCCTGTGTCACTGCATCTTATATGAAAACATGTTATTTTCATTTGAAAGATGCAAAGTTTGCACACTTTCTTGTCCTCAACCATATTAAACCATAAAATGTAACTACTGAATCTAATAATGACTTCCTTACTTTGCCGATAAGGAAACTCTCCATTTTTTTCTGGCCCACTCGAAGCTTGGTGATATCGAAGGATGTTGTCCCAAGTGTCTCATCCATCACATAATTGGCATCCATTAATGTTAACTGATTGGAATAAAAAGCAGAGTCTTCATTAACATTTACATTAATAATTACACCATGTCATTCTGTGGTGATACTAACATATTACCACATATCAGCCTGAAAGAAATAAGCCATGCTTTATGTATTCCTGCATCTTTGCTTGTCAGTCTGGACTGGATTTAACCGGACTGTAAAAGTGCAGTTCTGACCTCCAAAACGTTCTGCTGGTTTGGGTCTAATATGAAATGAAAGGTCTCATTCCACTTTGGGTTGATGTTGTTGTCAATGTGCTTGGTTTTCTTCCTGCTTTCAGGGGCCGTTGGGATGAACAGCTCCACATATGGATCTGGAGTATCCACTAAGAACAGGCACACACACACACAGTTGATGTAAATAGCCTTGCGTTTTCTGAATGATGCAAATATAGAAATATGTTTTCAAACGTACACAGGTCACCCAGCGCTCCTTTGGTGACATTCTCAGCTCCAACAACCGTCACTGTAAATTTGTGTGAGAACTGCTGTTCCACCTGCAACAAAACATTCACTCATTACAAGTTGGCTTCACTGCCTCATGCGAAAATCAGTCAAACCACATTGAAACCAAAGATAAGGAATCTGCATGCTAAATGCAGACATAACGTGACATATGCAGATTCACTGTTTGTGCTAGTCACTAAACACATTTGGGGCTTTTGCCAAGCTAAGACCCGCTGACAAAGAGAGTCAATAATTTAGTGGTCACCATCCAGCTGTGGTCACATAGTTACATCATAACTATGCATTTTGTCTGGAAAAATGCATTTATAGTGGCTATATTTTACCAAAGGCAAGTTTCACAAAGTACCTGAACATTTCCAGTTAACTGACAGTTAAGGCTTCATTTGTCGCAATGGAGACCGAGTGAATGATACGGCAAACATCTCACTTGTAACCATCAAAAACTTTTGCAAACAGACAACAAAAAAAATATTTCTTTATAAATCTGTAAATACTCATAAACTGTCACGTGGCAGGAAGATCGCAGCTCTGTGGGAAGCTGAGGGATCGACCCAACTGTATGACAAATTCTTAATTGGATGCTTTTCAACTCTATGAAAAATGAATCACCCATTGTTAAAAGATTCTAGTGGATCATTTCCTGATTCATTACAATAAACTGTCATTAGACAATAAAGTGGCTTGGTGCAACAGAGTATATATCATGGAACCTTTAGACTTTAAGAATGATCTCAACTTTTTTGCTTTGTGTTAATGAAGCCCAAACTGTGAGTTCATGTCCCATTTGTTCTGGCATATTGTTTTTGGCCCACTTCCCATTCAAACAGAATTCCACCCGGTCTTGATCAGGCTGAGCCTGACCAATCGTTTATCTAACATGTGAAACAAAAAGAGCATACAGAAGAACTCATCTGAGTCACGTCAATCAGCACTATGGTCCATTTTTTATTTCCATCGCTATGACAATTAATAGCTAAAGAAGTGAGGTTACATTTTTAATGTGTTGCTCTGTAGCTGATTATTCATATCGAAAAGTAATGATATAACTAGTTGTGATGGTTCATTGCACAGCCTTTAGTTTTCTACTGTATAGATAATTCAGTTTCAATTAACCATTCAAAAGATCTCTTGGACAGTAGGTGTTTTCATACTTATAGATCTAAAATAACATGATAATGCTGAGAATGCATTACACAGATAATGAACACGACCTTGTTAACATCTTGACTGCTGTATTTGCACGAGTATCTTGTTTTATATTTGAAGTGATGTGTGGGGTTTGGTTTACTGTGCTATTGTTTAACAATTTATAATCAAAAGCCTTCAAAAGAATGATTAAAGTCAGTGTGACCTCTCCACTTCTGCACAATATTGTACATACAAGACACAATACCAAAGTCCATACTTACAATTATTTTGGAAGCCATTGTGCTGCCAGGGGAATAGGACTCAGGTAAATCTTCAAGAAGAAGTGGCCTTTAACTCAGGAGAACATCTCAGTCATAACACTGATGCATTTAGAGTCTGAAATAAAAAAAAATGCAACCATATAAGAAACAGATGCTCTATCTGTAAGCCAACAACACAGGAAAGCACAGATCTACTACTGACTACGGATGTCATCATTTCCTTTCAAGAAGCTGTCAAGTCAGGAAAAGATACCATCCAAGAAGAAGAAGAAAAGAATTCTTTAAAAATATCAGTATCAGTGAAGCATTTTGCATCTTGGAAAGGGTGAGGGGAAGTGTGCTGAGCTAGTAAGTGACCATAAGAAGAGCAGGCCTTTAGAAAAAAGAAAGTGTGCCTTTTTGCCATGTGCTTTTGATTCCAGTAAAAGGGGACACAAAATGTGGCCAAAACACATGTTGTGTTGTATAAAATTGTAAGTGAAATGTAAAGCTGGGTGTAGTTTAACAAGGTTTAACTTTTTCTTTTTTTTGACGAAAAAAAGAGTCAATGATTTCTTTCTGTGATACTCACACATTAATTTGCATGAATGTGTGTGGTGCCTCGTGAAAAGATCAAGGTCATCGAGTCTTTTCTTTGCTGCTCATCAAAGCGTATCATTACTGCTGGGACTGTGAGCACGTAGAGCGTCTGTGTGACCACAGCACTGGTCACGTACTTTGCGACAGGGGTCCAACTATTGAATGTGCCAGTTCACTGCGCTCGCCCTGATTCTGCAGCTTACACCGAGAGCATGCAGGCGCCTGGGAAATGCGTGTATGCCCAAATGACCCAGCGCTCAAGGTACAACATTTTCATATGAGAATGTAAGGCAAAATGCAAAACAGCTGCGCAGATGTGGCTTGATAAGGCACACTGTATAAACTGCACCATATGCAAGAGCATTCCCACCTGCATTAAAAAGAAATGTGCAAATTAGGTCTGCGCTTCCTTTAAGAATTCTTACAAGGGACACGCATACAGAAGTAACTTTTCTGGATTACAGGCTTTATACAAAGTTAGTCATTCGGCAAAACAGGTTTTGCCTGATTGTTTATCTGGGCAAATTGAGACCTGTTCAGAATGTTTTGACTTTGCAACTAGTAAATATTGCAAATTATAATTCTACAGTAGCCTAGATATAGTGCAAGGCTGTCCAAATGACTGCGAAAGCTTTACATTCACAATGATGCAACATGACAAAGCATAAATGCGGTAGGAATATCATATCAAATAGTGACTTCACCCTCTTATACGAAGTTTCAGCATACCTCGATCATTCTTTCATACATTTAATACTACCATTTAAAATGTACTGTAAAATGTTAGTACTTTATGTTCACAAGTAAGTTTTCAGTTTCCTTAGTTTGTCCAAGTGCTATCGTTCACGAAAACTTTACTTTAACTTTCTCAATCAGCATTACAATTTCTTAATAGACCCTTTCAAATAAATAAGCTATATCTTATTTCTCAGTTCTCTTTAGCAACAAAAAAAAAAAACAACTAACATTGCATGGTCACAGAGAAGGAAATGACAACTTACTTAAACTGGCGCAAGCTCTCAACTCGGAAATCCTACAAAGTGTGCCATATTGATCGATAACACCGTTCCAGCGCTAGTGCCACAGACGTCGGCGAAGCAAGGGATGATTAACAAGCGGAATGGAAAGCTTGGTTGGCAGAAAGAAGAGTTGTGGAAAAACTCCGAGGATCCAGAGCGTGATTCAGAGGGTGAAACTGCGTCTGACTATAGCCTACACACTCCAAATGCGCACCACCAAGTCCGCGCGGTGGCGCACGTGAGAGCAAAAAAATACTTTAAAACATTTTCTAGATCACATAAAACTCCAAATGCCACAAATGCCAAATAGATGATTTTGAGGTCAACTTAAAATATTCCACTTTGAATCAGAGAGCTGGTCACTTCGAGCCCATGTTTCCTTTCAGGTGTGATTACAAGAGCTTTTGGATTCAGTTCAATATTTCCTTTAATTCCTTAGATGTATCATATTTACTTTGAAGCATTAAAAAACTTATATTACGAATATGACTTAAACTGAGACGTTTTTGATGCCAACAGCCAGATACTTAATGTAACCTAATCTGAGATTTTACCCACAATTTATACATTTTATGCTCCCTCATAAGTGATATATTTTACCCGTTGTCTTGAAAAATATAAATAATTGGAATATTCAGGAGAAAACTTGAAAAATACAACAATAAGACATATTTATGCACGTTTTCATGGAAACAGCTGCCTCACTTGTTAAGGTTAGACCTTTCAATGAACTTTTTTCAACATAGGCTATTTGTTCCTGGACGAATGCTCTTTTATTTCTTTTTTTTAATTAGAGCAAGAGTTGGGCAATTTAAACAAAGAAACTGGTTTTATTAGCTCGATGTGGCATAGAATAAATGAAATAATTTAAAGAAGATCTATGTTGAAAGAAAGACAGGCTTGTGAAATGGGCTAAGCCCCGCAGTGGAAGTTATTTGTCATCAGGGGCGGTCCGAGCTTTACCTATAAATGGTTGAGCCTCACGGCGTATGAACAGAATAATTGCGGAGCAAAGGGGCAAAGGAGCAAGGAGAGAAAAAGACACGCTGACAAAGTTTTTGGAGTATGTACAAACTCACGTGTGTGGTTTTTCTTGCAGCGCTGGGGTTTCTTGTCTGCGAAGGAGGTAAGTCGAGAAATGAAAATAATATCAATCATTCTAACAGAAGCTAACTTTACTAAGGCAAAAATTAAATCTGTGATAGCTACTGGATTAAAAAGCGCATTTAGTAAAAAAATATTTGCTAAATAACAACAGTGTGACATTAATGACATTGAACGTGTCTGTTCCAGGTAACCCGTGCTGTTCTGAACCATGCCAGAACAGGGGTGTCTGCACAGCGCTGGGGTCGGACAATTACGAGTGTGACTGCACCCGCACAGGGTATTATGGAAAAAACTGCACAACACGTAAGTGACAATACACACAAAGTGTAAAATCCACTTTGTTGTAGTGAGCTTTTTCTAAAAGCACATTTTCTTCCTCCTTGACAGCGGAATTTCTCACCAGGATAAAAATTACCCTGAAGCCATCGCCCAACACCGTCCACTACATTCTCACTCACTTCAAGGGTTTCTGGAACATCATCAACAACATTTCTTTTCTCAGAGATGCCATCATGAGATATGTGCTGACATGTAAGTCTCAAGTCAAAAGGAAAATCTAACAATTAGACATATTCAATAACTTGTTCAGCAACTTATAGAGAGACAGTGTTATACTAAATTAAATAATGTGGGTTTTTTTTCTTTTCGTTTTAGCCCGATCCCACATGATTGATAGTCCTCCGACTTATAACGCTGATTATGGTTACAAAAGCTGGGAAGCCTACTCCAACCTGTCCTACTATACACGCAGCCTTCCCCCTGTACCAGAGGACTGCCCAACCCCTATGGGAGTTATAGGTGAGAGCGCTTTCTGAGAACCAGTTTTCTCAGATTCTTAAACACTGCAATTACACTTCACTCCATTACATCACGAGAAGAGTTCCTGTTTTTGTTATTTATGCTCTCTGAGCTGATACAATCTGCCCTGAGAAGCCCAGTTTAAAGCCCATAACTACCGTTTTACTCTGAAATTATGAAGCAAATGTAAATTAATCTAATTCTTCCTTTTATTTTTTCCAACTCTCCAGGCAAGAAGGAATTGCCCGATGCTAAAGTTCTGGCTGAGAAGCTCCTGATGAGAAGACAGTTTATACCTGACCCACAGGGCACCAGCCTGATGTTTGCATTCTTCGCGCAGCACTTTACCCATCAGTTCTTCAAATCTGATATGAAAAACGGACCCGCTTTCACCACGGCTACAGGTCATGGGGTGAGTACAGCAGCCCTCAAGATGAACTAAAGCCCCTGATTGTCAGATTGGTTTATTTTAACTGAGAAATGTGACTTTTCACTGTGGTTTTCACTTTTAGGTGGATCTCAGCCATATTTACGGTGGCAGCTTGGAAAGACAGCACAAGCTGAGGCTCTTCAAGGATGGCAAGCTTAAATATCAGGTATGAGAAAAAAGACGGCAGCAGCACTGACAGACAACATGTACACATCTGTTTAAAGTCTTTGCCTCACAGTTGCTTCCTCTCTTGTGATGCAACTCTGCAGATGCTGGATGGAGAAGTGTATCCCCCAACGGTTAAGGAAGTAGGTGTTGACATGATGTACCCCCCTCATGTACCCGAATCCCACCGCTTCGCTGTTGGGCATGAAGCCTTCGGTCTGGTTCCCGGCCTCATGATGTACGCCACCATTTGGCTTCGCGAGCACAACCGAGTGTGTGACGTGTTGAAGGAGGTACATCCCGACTGGGATGATGAGAGGCTTTTCCAGACCACACGGCTCATCCTTATCGGTAAGTTTCAGAAGCATTCTGAATTTTTCTTTTCTAACATGTGGCTGGGAAAGTCAAGTCAAAATTATTTTTAAGTAGCACTAAGTTAAACTGCTAACAACTGGGGAGTTTCAAATAGAGGAAGTTGTACTTTTTATTTTAGCAATAAAAAAAACAACCTAACAGCCTTGCAGTCAGTACAGCAGGAACATGAGTTACCAGAAACCTTGGTTAACATTCAGCTTTAAAAAGAGGAAACACTTTCGTCTTTTTTAACTTTTAGACAGTTCTTGATCAACAATACTACAAGCATGCATGTTAAAAAGAAGAACTTGGCCATAATTTCATCATCAACTTAAATGCTTCATTATTTTCCCTGTAGGCGAGACCATTAAGATTGTGATTGAGGACTACGTGCAGCATCTAAGTGGGTATCACTTCAAGCTGAAGTTTGACCCCGAGCTGCTGTTCAACCAGCGTTTCCAGTATCAAAACCGCATCGCATCGGAGTTCAACACGCTTTACCACTGGCACCCACTGATGCCTGATAGTTTTCACATTGAAGAGAGAGATTACAGCTACAAGGAGTTTGTCTTCAACACTTCCGTTGTGACGGAGCACGGCATCAACAACCTGGTGGAGTCGTTTACCAAGCAGATTGCAGGACGGGTAAGAGCCCTTTACACTGATGTAGCCGCAGCCAGACTGTAACACCACTGGTGCTTTATGCGGAATGACTTACCTTTCTTCTTGTATTACAGGTTGCTGGTGGTCGTAATGTCCCTGGAGCAATCATGTACGTGGCCATTAAGTCCATTGAGAATAGCAGACAGATGCGTTACCAGTCCCTTAATGCCTACAGGAAAAGGTTCTCCTTGAAGCCGTACAGCTCTTTTGAAGACCTGACAGGTGAGAAAAAGTCAGGATGATTTATAAGAATTTTGACAAGAAGGTGAAAAAGAAGACTTGAGGATTTTAATATTAATAACTGTTAACAAGTTGGAAAATTGAACCCAAATCCTACCAAATATGCCTTGTGCCGTAGTTTACTTATTATAAAGGAAGTGACTTGAGCTACCCCCCAATAGCTGTGGAAGTTAGGCATTTATTTCTCTCAAACCAAGATGTTCATTTTACGTAGAATAAGCAGGCTGTCATCACAAGGAGCAACATGTAAACACACAGTGGAAACCTCCTGGCTCTGAGGAGGCGACTTGGACTTTCAAAAGACCAAACAATCTAAACTAAATGTGTCTGTTTAGCTTCAGGCCAGAGGAAAAGGGATTTTTCAGAGTTTTTTAGAATAACTCTGCAGCGTCCGAGCCAGTGAATTCAAAATGTATCACTGACTAAAACTTTTTTTGTTTTTTTTAAAGGGGAGAAAGAAATGGCTGCGATACTGGAGGAGATGTATGGGCATGTCGATGCTGTGGAGCTCTACCCAGGCCTGCTTGTAGAGAAACCTCGAACCAATGCCATCTTTGGGGAGACAATGGTGGAGATGGGAGCCCCTTTCTCTCTAAAAGGCTTAATGGGAAATCCCATTTGCTCCCCTGAATACTGGAAACCCAGCACCTTTGGAGGCAGTGTGGGCTTCAACATAGTTAACACGGCTTCTCTGCAGAAGCTTGTCTGCAACAACGTGCGCGGCCCCTGTCCCGTGGCGTCCTTTCATGTGCCCGACGTTAAAGAGACCGGGTCCATAATCATCAACTCAAGCACATCACACTCAAGCGGCAGTGATATCAACCCCACTGTCATTTTGAAAGAAAGGACTACTGAGCTCTAATTATAAAATGAATAATGCTTTTATTTAATATGTATTTATTAATTATTTATTAAATGTTCTATTTATGTTTTTAACTGAATATTGTATTTGAGTATTTTACACTTTTCTACTCATTTGTCAGCAGATTTTGTTCGGTGAAATATAAGAGTATGTTTTTGTGTCTATTTATTAAAAGACTAACTAAGTTATTATTGAAAATATATTTCAGTCAATTTTTTACTTGAAGTTTAGTTTACACTTTCGGCTACATAGTAGCAGACATTATTTTAATGTTTCTTTAGGTTAAACACTGTAATTTCAATTCATGTATCTCCAGCTGCAGCGCTGTTTCTACATGCAATGGGAGCTTTACAGCATCATACTGTTACTCGTCTTATAATATTGAACAAAATTTGAATGAACAAAGTTACTGTCTTAATCTCATTTAATGAGTATTCATGCATTTCTGTTTAGGCATTGTTTTGTTGATATCTTTTATTAATTATCACTTTGGGCTGACAATGATCATCTAAGCTCTACCTGCAGCGTTCTTCGGACAGAATTTTACCATAGGAATTGTGTTATGAAATTGTGTTATGAACTTCTGACAAACGGAAAACCGTTCAACTTTATCACGACTTGCGACTTCAATTTAATAAAATGGCAAAAACTGTATTTCTAAAAAACTGTTTTCCACTCTTATATTTAATGTTGTGACTGAGTTTTGATATAAATTCTTTATGGTTTTTATGTAGATCAGATGTAATGTCCTTTCTTTCTATGCAGTGCATTTCAAATGTAAAACATTGGTTTGTTACGCTATTTCCTAACATAAAAGAAAAGAACAGAGTCAAAAGGAGTTTAAAGTTTTTACTTGCAAAGAAATGCAAGGAGCACAGAGAATGGTTATATTTCAGAGCTGCACTGAAGGCAACACGGAGAGTGCTAACATTCAAAACTGCATTAAAGAAAATGATAAGAAACACAACGTTCTAACAGAAATGTAATAGGAAGGACCCGCCCTCATTACAATAATGTGTCTGTATCTTACAGAGTAGTTAGGGGGAAACTGACACAAATGGTTTTACAACCCAAAGACAGTTATGCACAAATGGTTTTACGACCCTGGTGTTACAGTATCCTCCAAACAGTTAAGCTGGTCAGTACTTTGCAGATAAATTCAAAGTTTGATATGGCAGTAGTAGTATACAAGCAGATACTGTATATATTCAAATACTTAAATTCATCACCACTCATTAGTCTTAATAACCCCCAAGTGACACCAATAGAACATTTGCCACGATGAGTAAAATTTTGCTCAGCTCCCTTCCAAGTCTCCTGTTCAATCTGTAGTAACCACAGGTTATTGGCTAAAACAAGCTGATGAATAGTCAGATGAGCTGCACAGACATGTGAGGGCTTACTTGGAGTTTTTGAGTATAAAAGTCTGCTGAAAAATCTTCTTTATTGAATGCATGAAGACTTATATAATGGTTAAGGTATATAATGGTATAATGGTTAAGGACTAATAGTTGGGCACAGTGAAAAAATAACATTTAAGAGGAGTAGGCCCATCTGCAGAGGAATGCTCTACGTCATTCCTGTTGAATGTTCTTTACACATAGGGATCAGAGGGACAAATGCACTTACAGTATATTTACTTGTCATACAATACATTTTTCAGTCTGTCACCAAGAATGTGGAAAAACCTGCACAGGTGGAATTTAAAGAAACTTGGTGGAGAGATTCAACGCTAAAATGAAGAAATCATTTAATGACTCAGATCACAAAACTGAAGAAAAAAGTCTTTTAGAGTTATTTGACCAGAGTTTATTTTGATCATCATTACATCTAATCGGATGATTATTGGATTAGACTGGAAAGTACTTATCTTTCTTTTGAGTTAAGGGTGAATTACTCGCTGTTGCTCATTAAATCAAAATCAGTATATCTTTTTATTTCAATTCACAATAAAAACTGGTTCTAGGGCTATTTAAACACATAATTACATGTTAAAAAAAACAGATGATAAATGAACTGAACAACAGAGCAGAAAATAAACATTTCTACCTATGAAGTTTGGAGTTTTTTCTTTTCTTTTCCTCTTTCCTCTTTCAGAGGTGATTCAGTCCAGCCAAAAGTCAGACTTAGACCACATTCCACCACATCTTAAACATAGGGGTATATCGTATGTAAGACCTCAAACCACATAAGTGAAAGCTCTCACATCTCACGTAGGACCACGAGATGAGAAAAGACTTTAGAATAAGCTGTGCAGACTAATGGCAGCAATATGGTGAAAGATAAAGTCTTTCCAACTCTTTAACATTGGTTACTTCTATTAATCTTGTATAAAAACATCCTGTATTTCTGAAACACCAAGTAAAGAGAAGAATAAATGACACACTGATTATTTGAATATTAAACGTACAAAAGCACAAATGAGCAGATCTACTACCAGGTCCAATGCTCTCAGTCCGTTTCAAATGAGATCTGGTTCTGAAGCAGGATAGGAGTTCTTTTCATGGAAGTGATCTTTCACAAAGTGATCTTTATCTGTGAAAAGATAAAGATCTTACAGCTGACGTTTGCTTCAGTTTGTTTAAAAACTGATATTTGATATTGTTGTTTTAGTGAAAACCAACATTTCCTTTCTTGAGTTTTAGCATTTTGTTACTCTCATTTTTGTTCAGCTCAAGAGCCTTCACTTCTGCAGAACAACAGATAAAACATGTCGATACCTGTCAGGGTGAAGTAGGTGTACATGCAATGAGACTCTGCATTACATGATCTGCTAAGCCTGTGTTGGTGAGGTAGATCAGTTTGTAGTTTTAGTGATGTGTTTTATATAAAATAGATTATTCCAGTGTATGTAAATGGATTACTGTGACAGCAAATAAAGGTCAGTGGTTCCCAACCCCATGAAGAACACCAGGGGTCCCTGAGTCTTTGACTTTTCAGATCCATAGTGAATAGAAAAACATGGAGATGAGTTGAAGTGTGTTGAGTTTTTTATAATCATCTGGAAATTTTTTTTCACATGGAACGGGTTTTTTTGGAGCCTGAAAGCCTGAACTTCTAAAACCCGATCCGCTTTGTAAAAAATTAAAAGAAGAATTTCTTTTTTTTATTATTTATTATTAATTTATTTTTCTATTTATTTTAAAGCCAATAACAAGGACGCAGCTTGGCATCCAATAAATTTTGGTCCCTGAGTGGGGATTTAGTGGGGTCAGTGAGCAGGTGAAGCTACAGTAGTGGAGCACTTCATGCTTACACTGGTAACCTTGATTTTTTTTTCCTACTACGTTTAATTGAAAAAACATGTCTCAGAAGCACAGCGGTAAATTATTTTTACATATCTAATGAAAAAAGGTAATGCCAGATGCTTAACTTCGCTTCATTGTAGAACTGGACTCAGCCAGAATACCAGCCAGAGCCACTCATAAAACACAGCAAGCCACTGCCAAACGATCATGGTGAGAATCTCACTAATAAAAGCGGGTGTGGGCAGCAGGTCCGTGACTTTTTATGATTTGCATGAATGGGAGATTCTGAAAGGAACGCCTATTTTAGTTTATACTAACCAATCCAAGATTACATTTTCATTTTTTGGTTTCTCTTGATTTCCTGCTGATTTCGGATTACAGAAACGTTCGTTTCTACATGATGAGGTTGTGGCATTAGGAATTTTCTTGTAAACCTTCCAGTCACTGACACATGCTTTACCGGGAAATGACCATTGTACGTGAAGTGTGAAGAATAATACGCACATCCAAAAGCCTACAGGAAACCTGTCATGAGTAGGATGGACTGGCAGAGGAATACAACAGAGGAATACAACAGAATATAATCTTCTTTTCCAGGATATGCGGTCCAAAGTAAACATGGTGAAAGGAATGTTGACGTGACTGGCTGCACAGAGCTGTGAGTCACTCCGCCAGGCACCATCCCTTCTAATCGCAGACAACTGTAAAGTGAATTTTCCCATCTATTCACACATTACACACAACTGAAGCACAGACCACATTACTCTCTCCCTTCCCACTATACAAGTCAGAGCAGAACCACATACACAACAGAAGAAATTGCATTAATTATGTCATGTGCATCAGTTGTCATCTCCATCGAGCCTCATCAACGGTTCCTCGTCCAACGCATAAACTTTGTCCTATACTTCAAAGCCGATGGATACCCAGGGGACTGGCCCATCACAGCATGAAAATGACCTGATTATATGAGCACATTATTGCTTAGTTGTTGTTTCACCACTATCAGATGCCTGAGCGTGACTATTATTATTTCATTGTGCATCAATGTGTGGCATGCTCAAATCCAGATCTATCAGACTGAGCAGGGGGACACATCTCGCTTTGTGTGGAGGTAATGAACTTGAGCAGTTCGTAGGCCCCGGAGCAGGATAGCTCAGTGTTTTCCTTATGACCGCCTTCAGACCTTTGTGGAACCAGACCCGGTGTGGACAGCGCATGCAACTGAAACCAGTTACGTGACACCTTGCAGGCAGTCAGAACTGATGTCAGCTGAAAGTTGATGCCATAAAACACATCAAATCACTGCTGAAATCATGCAAACATCAAAAGTTTTTACTTAAATCCTTACCTTTTTATCCAACTTTCTTCAAAACTCAAAGATATGAACACAACTAACTGCAGTGATCTGGTTTACCCCAACAAAAACTGTTTTCTTTTGCTTTTTTAGGATTAATATCAACCTCTATTAACTTTCTGATTGAAATTGCTTCAAAATCAGTTATAATTTGTAGCAGGTGCCTTTTGTATGATGTGCTGAAGCACCTTGGAAAACATATGATGTGATGGTGGTTGATACGTTCCCTACCCACATGCTCGTGCGACATACGAGCACACGTATGTATGTCCTCTCGTGGAATGCTGCACGTATTGAGTGCAGTACCCTCCGTACTGCAGGGGAAATATTTATTTGTCAGCGATAGCATTCTTTATAAATGATTATGTTTCACTTCCTCTTTCACACACCAATAACGTAGTTGTCATTGTCTCACATAGTTGATGTCATTGTGACAGTTTTAGGAAAAACCCCAAGGCAGATGATAAATCATCATGGTAAAATTCCTTTTCCTAGTGCGCCTTGACAACACACTTAACAACAGGCTTATTTTTGGTTGTTTGTGTTTGGCTTTTCTAAAATTAAAATGCAAGGAGTAGGTAGTAAGAACTGATTAAACTTCTATAAAGTCATTTATTCATAAGAGTGTGATGAGGTTGCACTGATCTCATAATAAACCACATTTTATTTGGATGGTTTTTAAGAAAAGTTGCAAAAATAAGAATGATCTATTCAAAAACTCTAAATTAAATAGTATATGTGGAATTGAGGCAACCATGGGAAGAGAAAATTCCATGAACAATGAGCATCTGTACACAGAGGAGGAAGAAACAGATGTGAGTCATTTTCATTGATCTACTACAAGTGTACACTCATTTACTCTGAATGACTCACTGTGACAGATCCATCAGCATGAGAGTGAATATTATAATATATTCTGTCTATGGTGTCTGATTAAATGAAAGAGAAAACTGAAGAAAATAGAGAATGATAGAATGAAAGAAACGAAAGAAAGCGAGTCTGCTTTTCTAGTAAAACAACCATCATGGTGTCATCCAGAACGAAAGTAAGAAAAAAGAGGTTTCCTGTGCTCATGCATGCCTAAACTTCTAACATCCACCCTGTGACTTTCTGTGACCTTGCCGAAGAGGAATGCCCGACACCTGATTGTTTCCTCTTCGGATCAACATGTACGTTTCACCTGATGATTACAGTTCAGAGACAAACCAACTGAAACTGCCAAAGCACATCACCTCTGTTCTTTGACTCTGGCATACACCACAATCATCTTTAATGGGTTACGTTGGATTTAAAGCAAAACTTTGCAACTCTAGCTTGGAGCTCCCCCTACTGGTTTCATTTGACAGCTTACTGTCGTAAAGTTTATACACCCTCCCCTACACCTCCGTAGCGCAGACATGTCTTCTCTGCCTGTCTCTTCTCTATTCTGATCCCTGAATATATTTCTAAGCCTCTACTAGCTTGCTGATGCTACTGTATGTTCTGTCCTGTCTGTCCTGCAGCAGCCGTTTTACCCGCGATTTGCGGGTAAATATTCCACGGATTATATTTTTTCTGGTGCGGGCGGATCGCAGGTAAGAATATGAATTTTATTTCATTTTTGTAGACGTGACTGGTGTTTTACTGAGGCTGTTCGGCACCGGGGCGGCCCGTTAGCTCGGCGCGTCGCTTCACCCCGGCACCCAGCACAGTGAGGGAGAGTTTCCCTGCTGCTGCTTAGTGACTGAGGAACAGACATCACAGCTGGAAACAGGAATAATGAATGGTACCTTATTTATGCGGGATTCTGCAAGTCCGAAAAACCAGGTTTCTTCCTCGGCCCGTTTTGTTTTTAATCCATTGTGCCGCTGGTTTGTAACACGTCTGTGTTAGCCAGATAACCCGGCTCCAGCCCCTGACGCAAACTACATGAACCGATTCCTCACTCTGGTCCGGCAGAGTTGGTGTCTGGCTGTGTACAGCCAGTTTTGAGGAGCTGATGTTTAGATGGTGGAAAGCCAAAGAACCAATGTCTGGCTCTGATTTGCTCTAAACTAGCACTGTTAGCGGCTCGGTTGTAAATGGGTCTGAGTGCCGTAAAGCAGGTTTTGTTCTCGCGAGATGTGTTGGGGTCTGCCCATCCAAAAGTTGCAAGTGCTGTTTTCATGACAGAGACACCGGGGGACGGGAGACACCGGGGGACGGGAGAAACCGGCGAATCACCCCGCCAAGTCTTTGTTTACCACCACAGGGAATCTAAAAAACATTTATTGAGGTAAATTAGTTTCATAGTTCTCCTTTAAATAAAATTATTGTAACAAAGATGATCATATTATTCCTGAATTACATATTTTTCTGTTTCTGTGAAAATTTATAGATATGTTGGCTATCTGTTTAATTTTCTCTTTCGATTTTACAATTAAGATAACTGATTTACATATAGTTCTGCCATCATTGGTCTCCTCAGGTAAATCGCCTTTTTAAGGTCTGTAAGTAAGCAAAACTCATCAAATTACTTCAGAGGATGAGATAACAGCTAAATAAAGAACAGCACAGCTGTTATAAGTCCAGGAATCACACAAACAGTTACATCATGCCATCAAGTCATTCCTACTTCTTGTTACTCATTAATCAGATATGTGCATCACTTAAATTATATTTCATACAAACCTACCTGTGAGCCTAGGTAAGCAGACATAGTGACACACCATTAATGTTTGGGACGATCTTTGCTGAAGTTTCACTGCTGACATCACTGTGTTGCTCCTGAAACCTGAAATTGTTAAGCTTATTTGTAAGCTAAGTTTTGATTTGGTCAAAAACATACATGTTTACTTCTTTTCACATCAACATTCAACCAACACTGACTTGCCAATATATAAACACACATTAAAGCTTATGGAGGGGGGAAAGATGAATAACAGTTTTCAGATTACTTTGGATCACACCTGTCAAATTCAGATTCAGATGAGCTGAACTTATTTTGTGTTGTCTTCAGAAACGTAGTTTTGTGTTATCCATCACAGGCAGGTGAAGTGTTGGAAGACAGGTTTTCTTCGTAAACCGTTTAGAGACCGTCCACACTATCGTGAGTCAGTATTACGTAAATGCTGTTTTGTGTTCTTTTAAGATAAATATTAAAAATGATTTAATTTCCTCTTTGCATGTGTAATTTAATTTACAAACATAAACCGAGTCGAACGCATGTCTGAGAGAAATTAATCTGAGACATCATTGTTGGATTTAGTCACTCTTCCTTGTCTTGCAACACCGTTTGGGTAACATTAAAGAATTACAGCCTGAGGACAAGGTTAAACTGTCTGTTTGAGGATCTTGTTAGGCTCACATTAAAATTATTTTTTGCCTGCAAAACAAACACAGTGAAGACATCAACCACACAATCTGAAAAACATCACATAAAAAACAATTACAAATAAATGTGTGTTAAAAAAATAAAACAAGCTTTACTAGTTGATTCTTGCCTTGCCTTGATTATCCACCAGAGATTGAATAAAAAATAGTCTAATCAGCATGAGAAAGATTTGCCTATGTCATTCATTAGATATTCATCTAAAAATACAAAAACAATGATTAAATGGAAAAAGATCAGATTGAACTCAATAAATCGATGTCACACCTGTCACATTTACATGCAATTTGACTAGATTCCCATGGTTTGAATCATTAAGATGAACAAACACCTGTTGACCCTCACATATTTGTGAACATATTGCTCACCCTGTTTATTACCAATGACTAATTTCAGCAATAAAGTGACACTTTATCTGTTGACTTTCCCATGTTAGTAATCAGGTGATGTGAAGTATCGGTTGGTGACACAGCCTGAATGTCTGGTGAATGTCATACTTGGTGACTCTGGACCTCCTGAGCCACTCGCTTTTTGATGTTACCTGTTGTAGATACCTGGTCATGGTGCAGAACCTGACAACAACCTATGACAGAATCATTTCTTTTGAATCAGGTGTGTTGGAGCAGGGAAAAATCAAAACCATGCAGGAAAATGACCTAAGAGGTCCAGAGGTGGTTTTGTGTTGAAGATAAATCCTATCCACAAACTGTGAATGCGTCTAAAGTTGGTTATTTCACTGGAAACTTTGCTGGATGACGGATCATTTCTAAGGAAAGAAGGAAGGGAGTGATCAACTTTCATCTAAATGACAAGATGTGGACTGTAAAAGATTGAAGATGTGTGTTGGCTTTAAAAAGAATGTTGAGAAGTGACAGGATACAGAAAAAGAAACCTGGTAAAAGATGTGTTTTGACTTGTTTAGTAACAGAACATTAGACATCCTATTTACAGACATTGTGTGTAAAATTTTCATGAATTTTCATGTGATTGACTTTGAATGACGTCAGTCAGACAATAAGCTACCTGTATACAAGGTGGGTAGTTTAAGTAAATCATACACTATATCTTCCGATATTGTTGGCTTCTTTAATCAAAGTCAGTAAATGTGAACATTCAGAAGTGGACTTATTCTTTTTGTATTTCACAGGGCCTTATTTTCTGGCATGCATTGGGACTTCCAAACTTACTTACAATAAGAAACAAAGGAAAAAGTTCATCTCTTTTTCTGAGTAGCTGACGTTCCCTTAGTGCCCCATAGCTCTTCTTAGCGCCCCTGTAAATAAAACCATTTAAGTGCAGCAGTTCAGAGTCAGACAATTTGTGTGACAGATTTCCATTCTATTCCATGGACAATGCCTTTAATCCAGTGTTGTATTTCTCACATTAAAATCTGAATTGTAAAGTTCTATTCATAATGAAGAAAACAGCAATATAACATAAAATAAATTTTATATTTGTCATATTTTAAATTTACCTTTTTTTTAAATCAAATTGTCAAACAATAAACCTTTCATGTGATTTTACCCAGAAGAGAATTTACAATTTCTTTATATATATGTACAACTTTAGATAAAGATGCATTAATTTACTTGTGCACACACATTTATAATCGTTACAACTATAATATAGTAGATGTTTGCCAATATTTTTCTCTATAATTTTGTCTTGATTGCGTAAATGAAATGACATATTTGTCTTCACTGGAAAACTCAGTGACTCGGACTCTGCGGATTTGGCAGGACAGTCACAGAACACCCAGAGAACATTCAGCAAAGCAACAATTAATTGGTGTCCGGGATTTGCACGTAGCTGCGATGTCAGCTGATGAATGAATGTGTTTGTCCGTTAGATGTATTCACTTTCAGTGGACTTACCCTTCACATTCAGGTTAAAATGACTGTATTATCAGGAAAAATGTGTTCCTGGGGCAAAATTTTGTTCCTCCAACAAAATCTTTTTAAATGCTTTTGGGTATGTTAAGATTTTTACTTTTTACCCCACACACCAGAACATGGACATCTGTAATTTATCTAAAGCCAAGAGTACTGCCAGGCTCTTCACTTTGTAGACGTCAGATTTTTTTTTTTCTCAGAGTCTTGTCATCTTCAGAAATACTTTAATTACTCAGCAGTTGTGGGGATGACCAGGGCCAGGCTGAGTAAATTCAAAGTTCAGTTCGCACATGTTAAAATGAATAGTTCATGTAAATTCTTTCATTTTCTGTACCACTTAGTCCATATCAGGGTCGCAGGTGGGCTGGAGCCTATCCCAGCAATTAACAGGCAAAAGGCAGGGTAGAACCTGGAGAGTTTGGCCCGCACAGAGAGACAAACAACCATTCACACTAATTTAGAGGGATCGATTAACCCATCATGCATGTCTATGGACAGTGGGAGGAGGCCAGATTACCCAAAGGGAACCCATACATACACGGGGAGAACATACCAACTCCTCATAGAAAGACCACCAGTCAAACCTCTCCCCAGCCAAGGCCAGCACTGACCACCACCCTTAAGCACCTCACCACCATGCAGCCCGCCTTAAACTCTATCACACAAGATAGAGCAGCATGTGGAACAGATGTGTGGACTGATGGTTTGTATTTCTTGTTTGATTTGTCTGAAAAGCCTTTTTCAGGTCTTCTAACTGAAGAGGCTTGACAGTGCTGTTTTTGATGAGAATGGGGTTCTGCAGAAAGCGTTGGGGAATCACTGGTTTAAGCTAAAGATCAGGTTACAAGGTTCTAGATAAAGGCTGAATACAGATTTCAAATTTCTTGGATATTATAATTTAGGCTTCTAAGGAGACCAGACAGCATGCATTGCATATTCATTGCAACTAAAAGTGACTTGTCACTTGACTTGAACTTCAGGTCAAAGACTTGAGACTTGGCTTGGATTTGCAAAAATATTTTTTGAATATCTCTGCCTCTGTGTGAGATAATAGAGAATAGCTGAGTTACCTGTAATCTAAATTAAGTTTCCATAATGGTGATTGTGTCAGGTGAAGCTATAGTTATAAAAATCCGGATTTCAAATTGCAATCCTGATGTACACAAGGTAAGTGAGCATATGCATGGAGGAGTTATTTGAGCTTGGACCACATTATCTGGGTGTTTGTCCAGTTTTGAGAGTTTTGGTTAAACAATAATCTGTGTTAATTAAAAAGTTCATCTTTAAATGAACTAGTTTCACATTTACCATCATCAGACAGAGACTTCATCAGCTCCGCTGCAGTGAGGGTCACTGCTCGTTCACTGCAATAGCCTTACATTGGATTGTTTAGAATGACTGGGGCTTTTTCCAGCTACCATCAGGTGTGGAACAGAGAACGGTCTGGACAGATCATCAGCTAACTGCATGGCCAATAAGCAGACAAACATCCACACATTCTTATTTACAACTATGCTGAATTCAGATTCTTTAACTAACACAACTTATGTGTGTTTGGACTGAGGGAGGAAATTGAAATACTCATGCTGGCATAGAGAGAACATGTAAACACCAGACTGAGAGACCCAAACCGAGATTCTTTATTTATTTCAGTTATCCATCATTACTTATTCTTTAACAATAAAGATTGTGTTTAGGGATCAATAAAGCATTATTCTGTTAAGACAAATTAACACTTGCAGAAGTACTAAGAATGTATGTGGTAGTATCACAATTGATGTCTCCTGCTACACACAAACTCACAAAGAAAGAAAATTCATGTCACTGGCTGACCACTGCTATGGTCACTGAGGAATGATGATTAAAATGCAGAGGAGTGCAGTTAAAATGGTCCTAATATGGGTTTTAGTCGCATTAGCTGTTTTCATGAGTAACTACATTACACAGTGGAAATATTTAGCTAAATTTTCACATTGAGGAGTTGTTTTCTTTAGTCACCATAGCTGTGCGTCAACATATGCATTTGTTATGTATTATCTTTGCATGAAACCAAAGTGGAATTTTTCAGAGTTTTACATTTAGACATCCAGGAAAAAAAGAATCTCTTCCAACAACTAGTGTCTTAATTTCCAAAGAATGATATTCAGCTGTTCAGGCATGATTGTGTTTGTAAACTCAAGTCAGTACCAGTAGGGAATCAGAAGTATTTCCTGATACAGACATTGAGATAATCAGGTATAACAAACTTTTCTGATTCACTAATAAGCACTAATGCATCTTAATGTGGATTTACATTTGTTCTGTATCTGCAACATATAAAGTAGCCCAGTCACAATGTTAAGAGCATCAGCAACATATTTGCTTGCACTGCAATGCCTCCAACCCACTTTGTGCCGATAGCTACAGCACAGTTACAGTTTCTTGTTGCACAGCACTAAGTTACAGTTTTGAAAGATTGTGGGTTTGATACATAATACAATGAGTCAGCAGTAACTTTAACCAAAGCATCCAAAGAAGCCCAATGATCATGGCCCTTTTACTGTAGTAAATGTTTTGGCTCATTGAAATATATTATGTTTATGAAGTTGTTGTTTTTCTCCTCACTGTAACAGGAAGATTAGTAGGGGGAATTTATACATAGTTTCCGGTAAACAACATTGTTATTCAAATTTAAGAGACCCGTCCCTTTTGGGAGAAGCCAAAATAATTTTACATTTCCTGAAATCCGATATGACCAATTCAATTCAATTCAATTCAATTCAATTGATTTATATAGCACATAACAAACAGCTTCCGCTGACCAAAGTGCTTTCCAATACACCAAAAAAAAGAAAACAATACTTATACACTAAAAATGACTTTAAGGTATAAAAGCGATCACATGATACTAATTAAGATCATAAAAACATAAAACATAAACAATAAAATCAGAGTGAAATAAAATGAAGTGAAATGAACGACAGGGCTGAACTGATCATCTGGTCTTAAAAGCCACCGAGAAAA
>JAVQJG010026948.1:0-12240 GCA_036024015.1 Craterocephalus amniculus
TTTCACTTTTGGGGGGTATTGCTTGTCGTGTGAATCGCATCCTCCCTCTGGCTGATGACTGATCATCGGGGTCTACACGCCAAAGCACATTTTCTGTCACATTCAATAAATGTCACTTATCAAGTTACTGGTCTCTCCTGATTGAAATTGCATATTCATTGAAGACAAATGTGCAAAAACGGTGGCAGAACTAGTTTGCTGGTTTAACTGGGACGTTCCCAGGAGCGTCAGGTTAGTAAATCAGCTGCAGCATGTTTTTGCGCCCGTTAGAAAGTTTACATGTGTTTTAGAAGTTCATCTTTTGGGGCTCTTATTCCTGCAGTTCATCCTAAGAAGAGTATTTAACTGTTTTTAAAATTCCCTCTTACTTTATAAAATTTTTTGGTTATCTTTTTGTTCTTCACTTTGGTGAGTATTTAACATGAATTGGCTGAGTTGCTCTCTTGATTCATCTCTCTTCCTTTTATATCATGTTTATGAAATAAGAAAAAGAATGAGAATGACTGCAGAAAATATGAATTTTAGCAAGCACATGCATGATATTAGATTTTCAGGGATGTTCAGTTTTATATAAACAGTAATTCCTCTCTGTGTACATTATTATTATTTATATTTATTATACATTTCTGCTACAATCTTTCTGCTCTTATTTGACTAATTATATGCCACCATGGTGTGGCACATTATAGAGGTAAAATGAAAATGATAATATCCGAATGGGCCCCGGAACCAATACTGGAAAAGTTAACCCTAACGTTGAAAAGGTTAAAAACAGAGATTTGAAAGATTTGGTTTGAGAGATTATTATAAGTCCAGTATATTAAGCGGATCAAACTTTTCTTGTTTTACTCTTAAAGGAGGTTCTTGCCTAAATGTGACCACCAAGCTGAGCAGGTTGAATTCTACTGATAATGTTGATCTCTGAGGGAAGTTTTTATTTGGTGAGATGGTTTCATCTCCTTGGAGCTGGTTGAAGGGGATGGCAGATGTACAGATGGAATTTCATCTGGTGCCAAAAGCGTTTCCTTTCAAGGACATTTGTTGTTAAAGAATAGTGGCAAAAAAACAATTTCTGGAAGATAACTGACAACCATATGCACTTTAAGCACACATCAAGTCTCTGAATCCTATCCAATTCATAACAGAGATGTGGCTGTCAGCATTTTCCCGCATCTGCTGCTGTGACGACACATTGGATTACTCAACTCCTGCTGTTAAAAGAGGGCTTCAGCAGATCATATGTAGCAGTTAGTACAAGCAGCGGCCGATTCAGCAACATTTTCTGAACTGACAAATTCACCCACCACACCTTTTTTTTCATTGCAAACGGGATAAAAATATCTCACATACAAGAACTAAGTTCACCAATAAGGGAGGGGCAGCTGGACCAGCAGCGGAGGCTGTGATCTCTCCAGTTGGTGTATAAGTAAAGTGGAGCTGAATGTCAGCGAGTCCCTGGAGAGCATCTTTGCTTTCCCTCATTGCTATTGTCATGACAACTGCTGCAATGGCTTCATCTGTGATTGATGTTTCAGTGCTTCCTCTCACCTCTCCCTGTGTCATATCAGATGCATTTTGTGCTCTGTATATTCCTGAGAGGAGCATGCAGCCGAGGGACCAGCGTGGGATACATGAGACGCATTTCTAACAGTCGTGTTATCTGATGAATGGTAGTAGGATGTCGTGTTTTGTTGTTGGTGGAGCCTTCCTTTTTTTGTAGGGTTTTCGTGAACCGAGTCTCCAGCCTACCTTCCCTCTATATGTGTAGATCTTCTAGAAATATATATATATATAGGGGTTTGAAAATGTGGCCGTGTATGCATGGGTTGTCACCGGGTACTCTGCTTCCTCCCACTATCCAAAGACATGCCTTATTGGATGATATAATACACCCTCAATTCTCCCTGGGAGTGACTTTTTGCGTGAGTGTTTTTCCGTCTTTCTGTGTGTCCCTGCAATGGACTGACAACCTGTCCAGGGGGCACCCCGCCTAGGCTTCAGGCAACATGACTCTTCAGGTAGTACTGACCAGTGGGCTGGTATGATATGATTTGAGCCCATCATAAAAAACATCTGAAATGGTTCACAGATGAACAGAGAAGTTGGATTTGGGGGTCTTTTTCCTGCAGTGTGAATGTAGGAGCGTTTAACATGCCACCTGGAGCCTGGAGTGTGCAACGAGATGGAACTCCTGGAAATAATGTTTCCGTCTGTAAAACTGTTTTAGAGCAAAACGCAGATGGCTTATTCTCCTCGATCAATGATAGAAAAATAAGCCCAGTTTCCCTGTAATTCATCGAGCTCATGGAGCATCTCACTTTGGGGCAAAGTTCCAACTAAATGATGTATACTGCCACGGACTGAACCGTTGAGTGTGTGCAGCATAAAGAAATATTTATCCAGGTGAATAATGTCATGTTTTCATATCTTTGAGCCATATAAACACATGTGAGGAGTGAGATATATAGTTATACAGAGGGAAAAGAGTCATCATGAATTCACCATGCAGAAGCCCGATGTGATGTTCCTCTCTAAACCGCCGTCAGCATTCTGGCAGAAAAGTGAATATAACCTGAACCTCCCATGGAGGAGGACTCATCAGCTCTGACTGAAAAGCACAGAAAAGATTCCCTTAAGCTTTCCTCTCCGTTGACCTGCCCTCAACGCAGACTGTGGTTTCCATAGAGACCAGTGGTCCAATCCCTTTTCCCTCTTGCCACATTATTACAGCGATCTGAATTATATGTGGCTGCGGTGCCTTTTACAGTCAGATAATCCCTGCACACCATCATGCTGGTTTGATCACAGATTGAAGGATAATGTGTCTAATTAAACAGCAACTATTTGTTATGTTGGCCTTCTGGCAGATGTAGATGTAAGAAATAGCTGGAAATGATGCAAAAAAGGAACAAACATTTCGCCTTGCATCATGTGCATCATGTCACATTGAATCATGGCAAAAGTTTTTAGACAAAACCAGCACAATATGTGCATCCTGTCCCTGAGATCATGTTTTTCCCAGCAAGTTTTCTACGGGTTAATTATATCGGTGGAATGGCTGATATGGCATATTTCATTTTCAGCGAACATATTGTGTATCTCTATATGTTTGTCTTTGATTTAAGTGTGATTTAAGTGCCCTCTGTTTTATTTTCCTGAGATATGCCTCTTATGACGCTAGAGGTACCCAACAGGATTTCATTATGTTGTGAAGACACAATAAAGGATACACACTGTGTTTTTACGTGCAGTATTTGTATATACGATGTATCTGAGCATGCAGTCGGCATGGTAGTATTAGAAGTAACTGTTCTGAAAGTCTCGCTGAGTTTTAAGGGTTAAAAAGATGCCTGTTACATCATAAGACCTCTGCACACCAGCCATCGTCCCTAATATGGCTAAGCTTGAACGGACACCAGGCCAAGTTAGGGTGTGTGTGTGTGTGTGAATGTGTGTGTGTGTTAGAGTATGTGGGAGATTTAACTGCATTCACAGAGTGAGTCTAATTTTTCTGCTCTCCTTCTTCCCTCAGACCGGACCCAGAGGACCCCGGCTCCGCCATGACTCACCGACACCACCATCACTCGTGAGTACCTGGAAACGCTGCACACAACTTCACGTCTGAATGGAAACTATTCACTTCTGAATAAATACAGCTCTGTTCGGGTCAGGGGACAGGAAGTCAGACCTGCAGTTACTAACTGAGGTGAAGGTGATGTGAAAACAGACACTATTCACCTCTTCAGAGTGTGTTTCAGTGTGTTTGTCTTTGCACGTGGAGGGGAGAGTGAGATACTGCCGTGGGCTGAAACAGACGTTTGTGCTGCACCGCCGGCTGTAAAAAGTGGACGCTGTTTGCGTGGTGCTGTGATGTCACAGCAGCAGAGCTATTTTTAGAAAGCGATCTGTGGAGCAGGTTTTTTCTAATCCCTCCCTGAATGTTATTACTATTCAGAGCTCTTCACTCATGCATGCTCTTTTCTCACTACGTTTAATCTCTCAATTTGTTTTGGTCATTTGGATCCTCATCCGGAGCCTCTGACTGCTTCCACTCAGCCAACTTCACAGATAGACACACATGTAGACGCATTTCTAGAAAGTGGGACTCTGTGAGACATTCAGAGATTTGATAAAAGAGAAAATAGGACAAAATCTGTGCATTTATAGAATATTTAACATCTGTTTTGTATGGCTACTCTGCTGCGCTGCTCTGCTAATATTTATAGGGAGAATGAATATTAATGAGGAATCTAAAAAAGAAACTACAACTATTCATGCATTTAGGACAGACTCTTTCTACCACACTGGAAAATTTACAATTCATTTGACTTGCTTGATTAGGTTTGTTAATCTTTATTCAGGAAAGTAAAAGCAACATAAAAAGACCAAATAAATACATTGCTAAATAGAAAACTGTAGGGGTATTACAAGTAGTAAAATATCAACAAGAGCATAAGCAGGCACAGCAATGATGGTAAGAGCAAGAGCAATTTGTGAATTATCCCCTGAATCTTGAGCGATTGTGTTAGGTTTTTCTGAGCAGATTAATGATAGAACTTGTTTCAAACATGTTCAGTCTGGTGCAGATTTTTGTGTTCATGATGGTAAAAATCAAAGCCTGAAAGGCTGCCGCCTCCTACAAGAAAGTTTCTAATGACTTTTAGTTCTCCTTCCTAGCCCTTCCCTTCTGCTTTACACATTCATGAGAGTGGAAGTGGTGTCTCGATTCAGAAGGAGGGGAAGGGGTGAACGCAAGAAACAGCCATGGCGTCGAAAGTCTCGTACAAAAAAGTTGTTTTTTTGTCAATAGCAATGTTAAGAATGTTTCACTGTTGTTAAACGATGAGATAGATGTTTACTCATGAAAGTAGTTATTAAAGTAGTAGAAATAAAAGTAGCAATGTCACCAGACAGGAAAGTCTCCAATTAACGTTTCTGTGTAACAAAAATACATACACTGTCCACCATTTCTGAGACAAAAATACGTATGATAATAACGTTGATAGTAACGCTGACAGTAGTAATACGTTTTATGCCAACATTTCTGTTTACGAGCATATCAATGTACACATAATATGAACTGATCGACGTGCTTCAGGTGAAATGCAGTGATATTGGCTCATATCTTATAAAAGGGCTGATTATTAATTGTGGGGCTCTGTCAGAAGCAACCTTCTAATGGTTGTTTTTCTCACAATCATAGTTTAAATGTGTCTCTTTCATGTAGGTTTCCTGAAAATGCAGCGTATTGTGCTGAGGATCTAAGCCCTGCACATGGACTGGATTCCAGTTAGACTGGATCGCGAGTCTGTGTGCCAGAATCAGTGCGATCGCATTTATTGTTCAGTTTATGACTTGTTTCTACCAATGTCGGCAGGAGATGAATAAAAGGTATCTTGCCTGATAATGCTGGGATAGGCTCTAGCCCAGCCGCGCTCCTGATTGGATTCAGAGGTACAGAAAATGAATGAATAAAAGGAGGATAAAATATTTTTTTCAGTCATGTCAATTGAACCATCCTGGTTTATAGGAAATGATCTGATGACTTGAACAAAACTTCTTCACAGTAATAAATGTTATTATTGAGCAAATCTTTAATAGCACACCATAGTTAATTCGGTAAAATTATGATTGTAAATGTTTATGTTGCCCACATTAATTGTTATCCCCCAAACGCCTGAAGCATGTTGATCAGTTCAGGTAATGTAAACGTTGATATACACGTGAAGGGAAACGTTGGCATAAAACGTATTACTGCTGTCAGGGTCAACGTTATTATCGTACGTATTTTTAGCTCAGAAATGTAGACAATGTACATATTTTTGTTGCACAGAAACGTTAATTGGAGAAGTTCCTCTCTGGCATCTGAGTTGGTAATTTGCATAAAGGTTTTAATTGTGAAACATTATAAATAACAATATACGTAATTTTGATTCCTGTGGTTATAAAGCTGGGAGTTACGGATCTTTTTTCTGTTGTATTGTCGCCTTGTGTGATGCGTGTGTCTTGTGAACAGCGAGCCGCGAGCCGACCAGCCTCCTGATACGGTGCAGGTAGACGGAGAGAGGGGTGTCTCAGTCCATAAAGCTGTAAACATGAACCTTTGCCTTCACACTCAGTTTAAAGATGAAGGGGTAGGGCTAAGGGGGAAGGAAAAGATTAGACATAGAGCTTTAATCCCACATGCTAGAGCCTTAGAGTGATAAAATGTGTAAGGGAGGGACCACCAGTTTCCCTGCTGTAACACAACGAGTCATATTTAACTTGGACACTGTAGCCCAGTGGTTTGTAAACTTTTTGAGCTGCGACCCCCAGGATAACATACATTGACTCTTGTGACCCCCAAATCCCACCCTGCGACCACTGTGTGGTTAATTGTGTGATATGTCAGTTGGGTCATCCTCCAGCCATCCTCTATGTTTGGGGGACCAGATTGTTGTTGACCAAAGGTTGTTGTTGTTTGGTGGTGTGTAAAGTGTGGATAAATACAAATTGTGGTCCCTTTCAAGGCTACTGCAGTATGATGAAGAGGTCAACTCAATCTTCATCATCTACATAAAACAAATTTGTTTCCTTTGGCCAAAGTCTTAATAAAGTGCAGGACTCTCACTGTAACAACAGCTGGAGGACTGCCTGAGAAACGTGTTGGAGTGTTCAAAGGTCACTATGGCAATGCTGTTCATAAAAAGGTATTTTATTATTATTTTGTCCCAACACCAGATATCATACCATTAGAGATGCTTTAATTTTTCACATGAATCACAGTAAGCCTACAGAAACCCTTTTTGGTAACAGCTGTGCTATTTTCATCCCAAAATCATCATTTCCTCCTTTTTCTGTCTGGAAAAAATGCAAATTATTTAACAATTAAGTCCTGAAAACCTGTTAAAATGCAACCGTTGCCCTGATGGAACACTGCATTGGTTGCATTCAGGCATCACTGAACCATGATGAAATCAACATGGTTGCAGGAAATGTTTTTGTTCTGTGTTGAGGTATAGTTTATGTTAAAAATCAGATACGTCATTATCATTAAGTTCTGATCATTATCATTTCACCTTTTAGGAACAGATTGGCATCAGGCCGCCGCTGTAAGGTTCCAGATTAGCATAATCCTAATTCAACTGCTCCAAAAAAATACATAACAACTACCAGTTAGAGGGACACTCTAGTTGTCTTGTTATTCCAAGTGGTCAAGGTCACATTACAAAGTGACATTAATACCAACTCGAAAAAAAATGAACACCTCCAAAATAGTCAATTTTGGAGCATGTATAAATGCCTTGTTAACTAGAAATCACAAACCCATCGTTAAAATGTGTACCATGAGAACAGCAGCTGGAATAAAGGAAATGGTAGAAAAAGCTGCTCTAAACTCCATGAACATGAAGGCAACGCACGTCAGAAAAGATCCAGAAAACTTTTGTTAAAATGAAGCAACTATGGTCCCGCCCTGGATCTGATTCCAGTCTGCTGTTTGGGAACTGGTTTTGATGTTTGTTTTTACATGTGGTTTGAAAGTTTGGAAAAGTACTCTTTTGCCTCGTTTCCACTGAGCGGGTTGGTACGTGTCGGTACGGGTCGGTTCTCTATTCTGAGCGTTTCCATTGTGGAACCGTCGCATTAAACCGACCCATTGCGGACCATTTATGGACCCCCTTCAGTTGTGGTTCCATCGAAAATGGAGCGGTGCAGTTTAGGCGGAGCTGCTGGCATCATACAATATCATGCATTGATTGCAGAGAAACAAAAACAAAACAACTCACAAAGCAGCGCCACACACACTCCGGTCAGTCCATGCTGGAAAGTAAACAATAAAAAAAGGCTCCAAACATCAGCAGGGTCGGTCGGCTCTGGAGCTTCAACGTTTCCTCCCACATTTGGAGTTGAAGTCGTGTAAAATGAGCTGGATGCAGCAGTGAGGAATTATAACGTTTATAGAGACATGTCTCATGTTGTATAGCTTCACATGTGTTGGATGCATGACGCCGCGCTAGAAGCCTGCATGCCAGCGGCGGCCCGACTTTCGAAACGCTTCCCTGAATGGGCCCGACCATTCAGGACCGTACCAACCCGTACCGACCCCAACCCGACCCCAACCCGACTCCTCAGTGAAAACGAGGCTTTAGATTCTTCCTGATGTTTTTTTTTTATTGGTTTCTCCACAATGTTTGAACATTTCTTTGCACCATGATGACACAGTCATCTCCACCCACCGAACCCCGAAAAACTATAAGAAAAAAAAATCTGATTTCTCAAGTTTTATATATTTGGTAATAAAAGCTGAACAAATGTTTGTGTCCCCCCCAAGCAGCTCACCATGCATCAGAGGGTAAAGAAATACAAAATGATTGATACAAAGCAGATTCATCTGTATTTTTCCAGTCTTATAAAAATAGTTTCCTTCAGCAGGAGGACTGACATTCACTGTTTTCATTCTGAAAAGCTTTTTGCTTGCTTTACTTGGTTGTGTTGATGGGTTTTGGTCTGGTGGGCTCTGACACATTTGTCTGAATGCTCCTTTATTTCTCTGTATCTACTCTGTCGCTCATGTCTTCAGTAAAGACATCAATCTTTCATTTTCTGCTCAGTCGCATCATCCTGAGCTGAGACTTTACAGGTGAACCATATCTCTACTGTTCAAGCTTTTCCTCCTGTACCTGGCATGTTCTTTACTTACCTTTGATTGGTCGGATCTCAACTTTTCTACATGCCAGCATGTGGTAAACGTGGCCTGTTTAATTAAACTGTTGAGGGAGGAAACGTTAAGTTTGTGAAGACCAAAACTGAAATTTAGGGCCCAGAACAGATGGGGGCTCACAACAGCTCAAATAAATCAGATTTTTGCTCAGTGAATTGAAAGTGATCTCATAATACAACAACAATATGAAAACAAGTAGTCATGAAAATTAATTTGGAAATGATCCAGCTCTGCATCCCGGAGTTCAGAGTCATATTATCCACTGAAACTGAATTAACATAGTTTATGAATTCTTTCATTCATTCATTTTCAATACTGCTTATTCCAACTTTGGAGTCGGTTTTGATATTAAACTGAACTGGAACATTAACATAAAACATGGCAAAAATACATCTGTTGCATTGATGAGTAAAACTAAATACTCAGGAATTATTGTAAATGAGAGATGTGAGATTACTACAGAAGTATCAGATTCAAGATATGTACTACCGTTTCACCTGGAACACAGTAGAACATGTAAAAGTCCACATCCTACAAGCCGACAGCATAACATAAAAAAGAAATTTAGTACACATTAAAAAACACAGATGCTGTCTCCGTTCAGAAGTAGAATGACGGCGGTGTGGTTGTCTGATTTATCCAGTCCGCACATAAAACCAACATCAGCTGCCTTTCCTAAAAGACAGCAATTAGTGAAAACATGTATTTCTAGGAATAAGTCCTAGTAATTAGTACAACAGCATTATGAATAAGTACAGTAGTGCAGGGATTAGTAAATCATTCAAAAGAATTAGTAATTTGTACAATAGTCCTTGTAATTAGAGCGAAAGTCCTAGTGAATATTACAATAGTCCTTCTTAATAGATTAGTAGTCCTGTATGGTGTAACAATAGTCTTAGTTATTAGTACAATAGTCCTAATTAGAACAATAGTCTAAGTAATTAGTAAAATAGTCCTAGTAATTAGTACAATAGTCCAATGAATGAGTACAGTAGTGCTAGTGATTAGTAAAGTGTTCCATTAGAATAAGGAGTAAAGTGTTCCTTGGATTTAGTCAGAGGCTCAGGTGTGGGATTGGGTCACCTAATGTCTGGAAGGTTGATGATTTGTATCCTTCCACTGTCAGGAATTAGTCCCTCCATGATGAGACAGATATCTTCGTCTCTGCTTTTATACGACTCCTGGTCTGAATGGTTTGCTGGAAATGGAGAAATTTCCAGAAGCTTTAAAGTGGACAGTGATGTTCTTCTGGTTTTCTTACTTTCCCCTATAACTGCATGTGCTCTGAAAGCTTGGTAGAGTCTTTCAGCTGAGTTACTCCCCGGCATGTTGCTATGCTAAATGTTAGCACTGCTGCTTACTGGTGTCTGCAAACATCCTCACGGTGGTCTTACATAAAGAGGTTAAAACTATAGGTAAGAAAAGCCAAACGACTGTTCTCATAAATGTTTGCTGTAATACAAACTCAATGCTCTTTTTAATCATTTCAAACAAAAAGAAATTACCTGTACTGCAATGCACAGAACTACATGATGGTAAAAGCAGTTTGGTGAGTAAATGAAATAATTCGGGTTGCAGTGACCATGTCCTGGGAGTCTTTCTGAGCCGACAGTGAACGAAGTGCAGACACATCAAACTGCAGCAGCACGCTCCAGATTGATTGACTCTGGAGGCATTTTCCCACTGAGAAAACTAGTCTTCAGCATTGATTCCCATCAGCTATTATCAGGAAGGTAAATCTACCCCTCATGTGCCTCCACACATGTCTATAATGAATGGGCCACTTAAATATTTAGGGAGGCTTGTTTAAAGTTTAATGCCCAGCTCAGTGTGCACCTTTACAGCTTGAAAAGTGGCTGCTTGTGCTCGACAGTGTTTCTCCAATGTTTTAAACTGTCAACAAAGATGAGAAAATAATGAGCTCAGCGCTGGTGTATTCTTAAACCCGCCGTCCCCCTCGGCCCGTCCACTGTTTTTTTGATGCTGTATAAAGAAAAAGTAAAGAGCTGTAAAGAGAAGTAAAACAAGTTCTGTGTTTACGCCTCAGCATGCAGTCGATCTAATCTTATATTCATTTGAAAAAATCTGTTTTTGTTTGGCTGTCGTGATTTTAGATCTCTGCACCACTCAGGGCACAGCTGATTTCGACAGTTGGTTGCAATCACAACAGGAAATTGTGACATGGTACATAAAAAAAGACTCCAGCTAATTAAGAGCAACCTGATATAAGGGTAGTCATGGTGCGTGGAGGAGCCATAACCGGATCAGGCTTCTCGCTGCTCTCCTGCTCCCATGTTTGTGCTGATCTAATTGTAAAGTCTCTTTCATGGCAGCACTGTGTTGCACAGCTCACAGTATAAGACATCAAAGCAGCCAGACTTTCACATAAATCTGTATGGAAGCTGATTTGTCCCTGCCACATTACACACACAAACTGTACCTGCAGAAAACACATCCACTGGCTGCTGCTTTGGGAGAGGACGGCAGTTATTGGCTGGGTTTGAAAGCGAGAGACTAACATGATGGGGGTTGTTCACCACCATTCAGACGGACTGACTGATGCACAGCATGAAAAATTTGATGTCTCATTTTCATGATGCATAATTATGCATGGAAGCCATGATTCATAAAAAAAACATTTAGTCATTTTTCAGCTTCTTAACCCTTAAAACTCCACCAGATCTCCCCGAGGTCCATCTCTTCTATCACCACCAGTTTCTCAGTTTCTTCATCCTAAAAGAAGATCGGTCTCACTGCTATGTTGCTAAGAGACCTATATTATGACCTGGAAATGAGGACGAGGCCATTTCCTGTCAATGTTTTCCTCTGCACATTCCCTTCTTCCTACATGAACTGCATGCTCTCAGAGGCTTGGAGCACTTGTAAACAAAGGCAACGATAGCGGCATACTGCATCAACATATATGGTACACACTCAAATGAAATGCAGAGAATGCGCCTGTGTCCAGTTGGAAAAGATGGACTGCTTTGGAGAAGGAAGAAATGAGCTGAAGGAGAGCAGAGCTAGAGCAGAATGTGCATCATTGGCTCTACTGCAGCGACAGAAAGGCTGCAGAGTGATGCCATGTGGCCATATTTCTACTTCCCATGCGGGCTCCTAATTGAGCTCCGCTGGCCGAGCAGAGGTCTTGCTCTGCTGAAAAAGCTTCAGCCAGAGGTTTTTCCCTGGAAAAAGGTATGATTACAGTATGTCTTTATGACGTCTGGAGAAAACAACTGATGCTTCTAAGCACTCGTGAACCCTGAGGAACAAACATTGTGTGTTTGTCTGCTCCGGAGGTGAGGCTTTGGGGGGAGGTGGGGGGGTTTGCCTGCTTAAACTGTTTTACCAGGATCTCCTACAATACCGTTAAATTGAGGTTAATGTCCAATCAGGAGCAGCCAAAGATCAGTTGGTTACAGTTGGTTAAGGGAGGATAGAATGTAAACAGCAGCATAAATAACTGTAAATGATTATATGAATTGTAAATATGTGAGTACACAATGTATACAACACATTGTGTATTGTATACATACATA
>JAVQJG010026952.1:0-11725 GCA_036024015.1 Craterocephalus amniculus
AGCAGTTCACCTGTTCAAACTGTATCCTACTCCTTGAATTTATGCTTGTGTTGTTCTCGCAAATGTACGTCGCTTTGGATAAAAGCGTCTGCTAAATGACGGTAGTAGTAGTAGTAGTAACAGACATAAACAGACATCTGTTTAAATGTTTCCTCATAAGATTCTTTCTCTTTAGTTCTCATAAGATACAACCTCAATTATTCTGTTAACTACAATAAACTCACCCAGTTTGGAGTGAGTTTTTGGGGTTTATTATTTTTTCAGTTTGATGTCTCATTTAAGTTATTGACTTTGTATTTACAAGAAAACCATTTGTGAACCTACACAGGTACAACCATTTTTATTCATTTATTCATCAACACCAGATTCAAGAAACCAAAAGCTTTTAAAGAATTGGTTGATATGTTCATGCTAGTTTTGAGGTTTGTGATCTAACAGCTCTGGATCATACCCACCATAGACTCAGTTCTAAATTTTTTTACTGTGTACTGTACATTTAATCCTTTAAAGATGCATTATGTAACTTTTGAACCTACAAACTTTACCCTCCTGACTTGTTTAATCTTGTTTAAACTTCTATTATGATTTCTCTCTTTTTTTTTAAACATGGCTGCTCAGCAGCATCCCAAGGATGAGAAAGAAAGGGATAGAGCAGTAGATAGGACAAAAGTCACTGACTTTTACCACCTAAAAACGGGATAGTTCACCATTAACACCCAGCCCAAAATAAATTGGCGTCTAATTCAAAATCTTTATCTATCTTCATTTGTTCCTTTAATAAAATAAAAAAATAAACAAACAAAACCACAAAAAACATTTATAATCAGATTTTTTTAACCTTGTGGTCTGTCTGAATTTTTGTAGTGCAAACTGTATCCACCAGAGGGCAGAGGACAAGTATCACAACCACAATCAGCAAAAATTTGAGCAAAGATTTTTTTTAGCATAAAGTGATGCAACCAGCCTTAGAAACTGTATGTACCAAACAGAAAACAGCTTTATTTATAAAACACTTGAAAACAATCACAGATGAAGAAAACATTACAAATCAAACGATCAAACAAGTCAATTCCAACATGATAAAACTAATTGAGACAAATAAGATCAGATTTTTGCTTGCTGAGGTTAAAAGATTTCAAGTTGGTTTTAAGATGAGTTTTAACAGTGGAAAGTGAAGGAACCACTGTAATGTGTTAAGGTAGGTTATACCACAGTTGGGGAGCAACCCAGGATTAAGCCCTGGTCAGCAGCTGATCAGCTGACCTGAGGGACAGAGAAAGCGAGAGAAGCTCGTTGGGGCAAAAAATTTAAACATTTAGACACAAACTTATAAAATTTAAAATGAACTTGAAAATGCACAGGCAACTGCATGAAGCCGGGTAAAGGAGGATATGTTTTCTTTTCAAACCTGTATGTGTGAAATATGATACATTAGGTGTTATATCTCTCAAAATATACATGCAACTCTGCTGAATCCGGATGTTTCTCAGAGAGGCCAACTGTGGCTTAAGGATGATGTCGCATGCGTGAGGGTCTGACTTTGAATTTAAAACATTTTTTAATATCATTGGATTAATTTTCCAAAAAAAAATTACCAAAAATTAATTTGAGTGATTTTTCAAAACTCAAATTATTTAGTTTTACAGGCAAACTAATTCATTATTTTTTGTGCACATCAAGTGCTTTACAGATGTTATTTCACTTTTTTTTAGCAGACAGCTGTCTGACATCAGTAGAGATCATTCTTATCACCAAGGGAGATTCAGACATAGTCTAATAAGCCAGACAAGTGTGGGTTAAATGACATATCAGATGTTAACAGTTATGCATTATATTATGCATGTCAGTTCAGGGAGTCAGGCTTACTACAAAGATGCAGAAATGTACTGTACGGGTATGTCATTTAGAATAACCTTTAAGGCAAATTATTTTAAAAATTTTATTTTGTTATTGTATTTTATTGTATTTCCCCAAAAGATTCAGGTTTCCATTATGTTTTCTAAAAGGAGTTCATTTAATGTAAACATCTTGATAATACTTTTTGCACTAAAATGAAAGGGAAACGTTGAAGTTGTGATTATTTCTTCATACTATTATATAACTGGTCTGGACATTTTTAGATCCATTTGCTGTGTAACCTATGTGACCTTTGAAAAAGCTGTTAAAAAAGTGTCACATCCAGAACGGTGCTCCAGTAAAGTGATTAAGCATCTACAGTAAATTTTAAGACTTAATATATTACTTTTGCTGTGGACTGTTCACACTATACCCACACACACTGATTTGGTCATCACCAACTTCCAACAGCCAGGCTTTAAAAAGAGCTGCTGACCTCCTGATACCTGGACGTCATGCTCCACTTGGAGCAACTGATTGCTTAGGGACCAACATGACTGTCTGAGCCAAACCATGAAGAGTTGTTTCTTGGGTGTCTGGAAAACGCAGTTCACCCATTAGAGATGAGAGAATAAGAAATATGGTGGAGTCCAAGGACTTTCAGGTGCCTGTGAGCATCTAACAATCAGCGAGCGCTCAAGTGCACATGTTATATGACAGACAGCATTGTCAGGACAAAACCTGCTTCTCAGTGAAATTCTCAGATTAATATCAGTGGCGATCATTTTACTACCTGTTGCACATCTGCTGCATCAGTCAGACCCTTTGATGGTCCACGTTAATGGCCACATTCTGCTCTAATTCCAGACTCATCTCACTGCGGTTTGTGAAGCAACATTAAATTAAATTTATTGATTTGTGGATGAATGATCATTTTTTTTCTTTTTCATTATCAAATGTAGTGTTCTGGCAGGAACAAATTAAGCTCAGTTCTGTAGATGATGGTGCTGCTGCGTTCATTTCAAAACGGCTCTCAAATGCAAATTAGTCTTTGAAAGTTTTTTGCATCTAGTTAACAAATGAAGGATTACATCAGGGTTTCCAAATTCTAGTCCAAGCGGCCAACTTTTTAATTCTAATTCCTTTGCATTATTGTTTAATTTACTAAAATTAAAAGTGAATTTGAAGGAGAACAATAAGAAAGAATGTAGAGCTGGTATTTCCTTCATAAGGAATCCCCTCTCAGGGAACAGAGTCAGGGTGAAAGGTCACAGTGATGGGTAGAGATGACCTTCCTTATTGCAGCCGAGCTGCAGAAGCCCACAGCTGAAGATACTCTGCTGTTTATTCACTGTATTGTGCAGAGGGTATGCAGCTTTATCCATTGTTTTATTTGAGATATTTTCTGCTTCAGCACACCTCATTCGTGCAGATCTCATTATCATATTTCTGCAACACCACTTTAAAAGCCGTGCTGAGCGGCATGACAAAATCCCACATTTGTGTGCATCAGCTGTGGCTGATAATACATGAACTGGGAAAACTGAAGAGAAATTAGTAAAAGAACAGGAGACGTCTTTTCATGCACTTTTTAAAGCCTCCCAGTAAAATTTTCATACCTCCATATGCAGATATTTCTATTTTTTAATTGTTTTTTTTTGTCATAGGCAAAATTATCTTTACATCCATCATCTTTACTCGAACCACGAACAAATATGGACATAAATCTACATTTAGATCCAACATAAGTGTGTGTAAATGTCAGACGTGGAGCCTGCTCTCCTGATGTTTTCCCACATACCTGTCTTTGCTGGAACATTTTGTGCTCCATAAGGACAGATGTGTAAGAAAACACTGTTTCAGGTCTTCATTATGCCACATACGAGTCGGAAGACCCCTGCGACTTAGTTACAAGCGAGTGTATGTCACAGCTGATTATAATAGGAGAAATTGGGATGTGTGCGTAACAAGGGCAAAGGCTACGAATGGATAAAAGATGCATACAGATTTGAAGTCACAGAGCAGAAGGAAAGACGAGTGCAAAGGGAAGAGAGGCAGATCTATGTCTTGCTCCTCTCTGAGCCATACTCTGCACTGCTGTTGTCTGGAAAAAGTGATCAACAGGAAACCCTGGATTTCCATCAACAGGTGTGCAGTTATACAAAAATCTGAATTTTATTAAACATACATACAGATGCTTATTTATTAATCCATCGTGAGGGAATTATCTAACTAACAAAGTTGATTTTTCAGGATTAGAGGCATGAAATCAAACTCTCCGCTTTGTAGGAAAAGTTTAGATCAGGGTGACACAAAAGCCAGGTTTTGACCATCTTTCCAGACCCTGATAAGCTTGTGTGGAAGTGTCAGCTGTGTCCATCTCTCATTTAATTATTCATTTGTTTTAAGAGAAACTGATTAGAGAATTGATTAGTCTGGGTTGTCTATGAAGCCTTTGAGTTGATGCTAATGTGACATTTTGATCTCATTCCAAACACTGAGGCTTGAATCTTCATCATCTGAGCGTCTCCCTTCCCTCCTCATTGCATGTAAAAACGAACATAGCCAAGTATACTAAAGATCATACAAGAAACTCTCATTTCAGTGATGTTATAATCAACCATCAGGCAGACAGGTTATTGGGTATTTTATTGAATGAGCAGGTGAGCAGGTTTAACGGATTTATTTGGGGTTCCTGAATTGGAAGGCCAAGTTGTGCAGAAGAGGTGCTGAGAGTAAGTCCAGAGGGGCTTTGGCAGGCTAGAGTGGAGGCTGGCTGAACACAACGGGAGCAGGAGATGAGGGTGAGAGGTGGAGATAACAAGACTGATGAGGAGATGGATCAAGGATGGCTCAGACGCAGCAAACAGAATGCTGGAAAGCAGAGCTGGTAAATAAAGACGTTAGAGGTGCCAAAGCAAAAAGAGTCTGTAGTCTGTGTGTGAAGTCTGTTAATTCCCCATAATCTAGATATAATGTGTCTCTAAGTATAAAAGAACACAGACACCCCCTTCTCTTTTCTGTTCCCATTTACATAAAACAAATCTCTGTCTACATGACAACAGACAAAGTGTTTATGCAACTTTTTTGACAGGACAGATGGATCTCAACAGTTTCTTGCGCTTCAATATGCAGACAAAGCAACTCAGTCAGATCCAGCAGTTTACATGCAGAAATATATTTCTTCTATCTGACTGAAATCAATCTGACCAGAAATTCCAGCTGACATGTTTACTTTGATCTGATCAATCTTATGTTTACACGATGGACAGATTTAATATGATCATAGTGCTTTTGACAAGCGCAGTGTACAGGCTGATAATTCCAAAGAAGAGAATTTAATCATATTTTAATCAAACACCTGCATAAAAAACTTGTTTTGAGATTTTAAACTGTCTAGATGTTCTATAATCCTTAACTCTTTTAGAGTATACAACCAAACTGTTGTATTCACCACATTAAAGTTTTGTTTTGCTGTTGCTGTTTTTCAGGTCTTTCCTGAAGCTCATCATACCACCAAACCCCCACATGGTTCGAGCATGCCCCTAAACGACATACACAGAATCTTTCAAAATGACTGTATAGTAGTTTTTTTGCCCTGTTTATTATGAAAAGGTTGGTCAGCCTGGACACTGGATCAGGTCAGAAGTTTACCAAGTAAATATAGCTACTGATGTTGTACACAAATATCATTTTTCAATGAAAGACACATCATCATCAAGTGTCCCCACCAACCTAAGCTCCATGTCTGATCTAAAACCAACAAGACTGGCAGGACACAAAGTCTGGCACCTTTAACCTTGAACATAGTTGCAGAGTAACTTCAGCATTAACATTTAAAGAGACCATCTAGCTACAGTAGGTTAGCACCAGCACCACCTTGGCTAGTCTTTTTGTTGCCATGTAAACAAAATACAGCGCGTATTTGTGATGTTAATTTGAGGCGACAACAATTCACACACAAACATTACAGTTAGGGTTGGTTAAAATCTTCTAGAAGCTTGTTTTCGGCAAAGCAAAAAAAATTACTTTCGCATTTGTTCCATATTGCTACTGTAAAGAATTCAGTGAACCACTAAGTTGCAGTCTTTAACGTTTCCAAAATATTTTTGTACACACAGCCACATTTAGCAGCAGTTAAACTTTATTTATATTTTGACTTTATAATTAGGGTAGTGTGTTTCTAATGTAATAGAAAATTTAATTTTGAGGAGTATTTGCGCTCATATTTCTGCAACTATGAGTATTTAGGTGGGAATCCTTCACCACCAAAATGCAAACGAGAGGGTGGAGAGACCTTTCTGGAGAATGACACGTTGTTGTCTCAGTGGGGGTTAGACACACTGTAATGTATATCCTGTTCCCTTTTATTTTAATAGTCTTACAAATCTCTAACTTCGAGGCAACAGTATTTGTGTTTTTATCATTGACTGAAATGCTGATATTCCCCATAAGTTGGGCCTTGTTCCCATCCTGAGAGGTGATTATGAGACACAGTTCGTTTTTCAAGACCACTAGCATTCATTTTGCTTAGCTGACAGAAATCGTGCTTTATTTACAAAGGCCTGGATCTGCCAAGCTATTTCTCTACCTTCAGTAAACAAAGTTTGATGTATAAGTCACTCTGACTTAAGACTTTTACACACCACTGCCCATGCAATTGCTACTTCACATTTCTGGAAATCACTGATACAGAGTGCTCTGCAGCTCAGTGGGCTAAACGTAAGCCCCGTATATGTGAGTTGGCTGGGGTTCAGTTCCAGCCTGGAACATTTATTCAATGGGATCCAAATGCGTTCTGCCCTTGCCTGTCTGCTACTGTTGCTACCCTTTAAATAAAACTGAAATGTTGCATCTTGTGAACCAGCAAACAGGCATGTTGGAAGATTCAGTTGAAAGTTTTCTCTTTGGGAATCCCAAGTTTAATTCTAGTTTCGCTTTGATTTAATTATTTTTTCCCCAGTTTACATTTTAAAATTGATCCTCTGACAAAATGTTGAATATCTGAGTGTGTGCACTAAAATGTATAACATGAATGTGAATCAGTGTTTCTGCTTGTTAAAAAGCAGAAAAGATTTTGTTTGAGGAACAAAATGCTTACAAAGGAAAATACTGAGCTTTTCAAAACCCTGTGTTGTCCTCACAAAGCATGACAGGATGAGGCATGACTGAATAATTGTCTCTTATAAGATCATACATGCACAAGCAGAAATACAAGCAGTATGTTTTTTGGTTTCTACAAATATTACATGGCATGGTTTTACTCCTAGGTTTTGGCTGGGATTTAACATAAAAATAATCTCTTATTTATTTAAATAAATAGCCTAATCTTACTTATGACATTTTCCCTCTAGACTGAGCACCATCCAGGATTTCAACTATAGTGCTTGGCAGCACTTAGGATTACAGTGTTATGGGGAAGAACAAGCTGTCCAGAAGTCATTTTAAAGTCTGCAAAGTAAAAGAAAAGTACTTAAGGAGCACCAAGGATGCCCAATTTCTCATTATCTGCCATCACTTTGAGTTAAAAAAGGAGTTGACAAAATTAAGAGTCCAGCTGCCGACCAATGCGCATTGCACCAAACTTCCAGGGAATTCTAAATAGTATTATTTATTATGTTTTTTTTAATCAAAAACAAAATGATCCTTTTAACCCTCAAGTGACCAACATCTTTATTACTGAGATGACTGCAAAACTTATGTTTACATACAGCAAATAACTTTCATAGTAATGTCCATATTTTTTAAAGGTTCTTTAATAACACATAGGCTACTGGTGCTGTATTATATATCACTAGAAAGTGTAATTACAATGTATAACTTGTTAAGATTTTTTTACAGTTAAATGAATGGTTGGTGTCCACTGTAAAATGTGCCCAAATCCCCTGAGATATTCTCCTTTTGGTATTCACTATTGTTTTGAGGTTCAAGTGCTGCCAGTTGCTGGCAGGTGTGTCATGTTTGTCAGTCCCAAATTCATGGCACCTCATTGACAGAAAGACGCACTGGAATGGAGTTCAACAACCTTCTCTATTCTGATGCTCAGTTTAAGTTAAAAGTTGAAGTTTATTAGTTATTTATTTTCCCACAAACTATTTTGGTTTACATTAGCTTCAAGTGCTACCAATTAGATGGAAAAGTTGCTCCTCATCTTCCTCCTTTTTAAATATCTTGAAATCCTAAAACTACCCGGGCTCTTCCTTAACAGATGGATGATGTGGTTGTCACTGTCACGTTTCGGAGTTTATTTTCGACCTTTACGCTGAAGGCGGACTCATCCTCGCCTCTGCTGGCTTGACGCATCTCTGTCTCCATCTCTCTCTCCTCTTCCACCTCTCGCGCCGACACCTAAACCCGGAGCCGCCGTCAGCAGAGATGGGCGTCCCGCAAACCCCGAAGAGAATCAGATAATTAAAAGAACTAAAACTAAAAGAAGACATGAACTAAAAAGAGAATAAAAATCTAGTAGGATAGTTTTGTCCATGGAGGACAGACAGAGTGGAGGGAGACGAACTCAGAGAGAGGATTGCATTCACAGTCTGTGCAAGTGTGTGTTAGTCAGAGCGCGCGCCTTGGACTCCCACTCTGCGATGTAAAACGTGAAGGTGGATTTTTGGCATGTGGAGAAGCAGGTAAAGAGGTAAGTCTTCATCGCGCGCTCACCCGCTTTATAACACTCAAATGTTTATTTAATCATAGATCGTGAGCTTATGCAGTTTCAGTTTGTTGAGAGGAAGGAAAATCTTTTCTCTCACCACTGACTCGTTAACTGGTTGTTAACTCGAAAGACAAGGTATTGACACTTGGTTTCATCAGCAGACTACAGGCGTCGTCCCCATCTGGGAACGAGGTGAGAAGATTTTGCGTGCAGAGGACGCAAAAAACTGAAAAAAAATGAGTGAAAATACGTTGGAACAATGAGACCTGATGAGGTCCCCCAGAGGTCTGTGGTGATGAATGGAGATAAAAGCTCTGCCTCCATCTGTGAAGGATAAGTGTTGAAGGGAGGAAAAAAGCTCCTTTATACATCTTAAGGCTGAAAAGAGTGAGTTAAGGGTTGTTGCCTTAGAAAAAAAAGACTCTGGATAGGGGATCAGGTGATGCATGTGGATGTGTCTCCCCCTTCTTTAAGGTGTTGCAGCAAAGAGATTGCATCTGGCTGACACGATGACACCAACACACTTCACAGGGAGGATAGATAAAGCCCACCCTGAGCTGCACAGCGGGGGATGACACACGCTCTGTGTGAAGGTGCTGCCGGAGCTCTGCTGTGGGTCACAGTGGCCCTGCAGTACAGGAACACTGTGCTTTTCTTTTATTGCTCCTCATCCACATCAGAATGTCTAAAAGCCTGCAGGGGTGAAGTATAGTGTACATATACCCTTTCATGTGGATGAGTGCTTGCAAAAAAAACAAAACAACTTTACACGCTCCAATCTGACCTTA
The DNA here is from genome assembly GCA_036024015.1 of Craterocephalus amniculus. Classification (NCBI taxonomy): domain Eukaryota; kingdom Metazoa; phylum Chordata; class Actinopteri; order Atheriniformes; family Atherinidae; genus Craterocephalus; species Craterocephalus amniculus. Next base: position 9,283 of record JAVQJG010026952.1, read on the forward strand.
AGTATGAGAAATAGGACTGAATAATAAATGAGTTCTAGTCCAGCTAAGGGACTCTCCAGCTCTTCAGCCTCTTCTGCCTCTGACTTCTGTGGGCATTAATTGAGTTTGGCATGGCTGTGGTAATTGTGTGCAAATTTAATCGGGCCCCTCTTATCTTCATAATGGGGAGCAAAGTTCAGGGGAAATAGCCAGAGATGTATTGGTAAGCCACTCTAAAAATAAAGAAGGCAGCGCTCAGGAACAATAGTCTGGCGAGGACGATAAACGGATTCTTCCATCTCATGGCCATAAATTGGGGGAATATAATAAGAGTAGGAATTCAGCGGAAAGTTTTCTTGTGACAAATGGATTTAGGAGCGTGGGGACAGTTTGGTTGCACCTCTGGGCTTTGGGTGAGTGCCGCCCCATGCTGCCTCTGAGCAAGAGGGATGCTAATGGAGGAGAGAGAGGATTCTGGCATTACCGCTGCAAGATAGAGAGACGGAGTTAGTGTGTGTCTGCAAGAGAGAAAATGAGTGTGAGTGTGAGGCGTTTCCATGGCAACATGTCAGGGGTGTGTTTGGTCCCCGGAGATGCTGAGGAACGCAGGGAAAGAGGGAGATGAGAAGCGAGGAGAAAACTATCCCTCATTAAGAGTGTTTGCAGGGATTGGAGGAGGGGGTGGAAAGGAGATAATGGAAAAGCGAAAGGCGGGTTTGCTTCTGTCCCTCCCTCCTCTCAATCACCTCGCACCCTCTAACCTTGTATTCTTTTTTTTTTCCTTTCAACCCTGGAAGACTTCTTTTTTTTTTAGTTCTTGGTTGGTTATTGCAAGCTTGGCTCAGCTGTTACCGTAACTACCGTTTCCTCCCGCCGATCCATCCGCTCTACCGTCGTGTCTTTCTCATCGTTCTCCTTTTCATGGTACTTTCTCCATTCGTTCACTGAGCTCATCATGCCTGTGTTGGCGGTAGATTTCACTGCTAAAGTGAATTGAGTTCAGAAGGACATTTCACTCTCTGCTTTCTTTCTCTAAATTAACCCTGGACTTCTCTTGGCATAGTCTTCTATTCATATACTAATTGTGGCCAAACCCATAACCTCCATAGTCTTTCTGGTTTATCCAAAACTCCAAACATTTGCCCCTCTTTGTTGCTGAGTAAACTGATGAGTTGACATGTTACCCTTTTAGCTGCACACAAGCCAGCTGGGTGCTGCTTGGCACTTTTATGTCTCTCAGATGGTGCCGGTGATTTGGTTTCATGTGCTCACTGCCAAGCTCTGTTCATAGTTCTGTTCATTTCACTGGCATTTGGTGAATTAGATTAGAAATCCGACTTAATTCGCAGAAAGAATATGGACACAAACAGGAAAGCTTGTGAAAGGGACAAATGCCACATGTTGCAACAAGTGAAATTAAAGCCATTTAAAATTTGTTTATGCTAAGATGATAAAAAAAAGATAAAAGAAATGAGCATGAGAGATGCCCAAATATGCTCAAACCAGGATGTGGTGACCAGGCCCGTAACTACCATTGAGGACAACGAGGTCATGTCCTCGGTACTTTTTTTCTCCCAATAATGAAAACCGTTGTGACTTTGACTGATCGGTTGTACTGCCGCTTCTGATGTGCAGTATTTCTGCCACACCGGTAGAAGGCGCCAGTGAGTCACAGACATACTGGAGCTGACTAAGTGTTGTGTTAAAGATAGAAGAAGACGAAGAAAAGATTGTTATGTTTGAATCAATCTTAAGTTTTTATAGGAACACGGAAAATGCATGCCTGTAAGTATTAAGATGTACAGAATTATGTTTTACTGAAGGGGAACTCATGTTCGCCATTATAATTCTTGTTTGGAATGACGTAGCGTCGATGCTAATTATTTAGCATGTCTGTGGGATTTCCCATTTTACGTTAGCATTAAGGTAGGGGCCTCAATAGCTGTGTAATTTTTGTGTTTCTGTTTAGGCAATATGACTTCGATAACTTATTTTGATATCATCACGGTTCAGTTGTGCAATATGAGAGTTGCTAACTAGTGAACTGTAACTAGTAACTTTCTGGGAAAGGTAATTAACCGGCATCCACCAACTTTAAGCCTCATGCCGTCTCTCTGAAAGGTCTCTCAAACTGAATCCTTTATTCACGAAGGGCTGAATGTTGGTGGAAAGTTAATCATGCAGTTTAACTTGTATTTCTGGAAATAAAGTCATGTAATCAGTCCGCATTTTAAAACGGGGCTGAAATATCTGACAATGAAATTGGAAATATTTGATCGTAATATGCAGAGAAAGACCGCTAAGCACCACGGGTGTTTTTGTGAAACAACTCTGCAGACAACAGTCAGTTTTTAATGGTGGATGGGATCTGTAAAGCCAAAGCAAGATGAGGAAGTATTCCCATAAACCCTGGTTCTCAAATGGGGGTGCATGTACTTCTAGGGGTACTTTGGGACTCTCCAAG
>JAVQJG010026954.1:0-22808 GCA_036024015.1 Craterocephalus amniculus
ACACACACACTCACACCCCCGACCACACACACACACACACACACACACACACACACACACACACACACACACACACACACACACACACACACACACACACACACACACACACACACGGATGAAGCAGCTCTGTGTGCGGCTGCAGAGCCTGGGATTGGTTGTTTGGTGAAACCTCTGCATCCTGCAGCAGGAAGACTTCGCCAGTCTCACGTTTAAACCTGGAAATGCTCCTTTTATTCCTCCTGCAGCGAACTGAGGCCAAACTTTGATCAGAGCACCAGAAACTCTTTGATGAAAACGGGACATCAGCAGCAACTCATCTGCACATTTACATATTTTGTTGCTTCGTTCCGGTCCTGTAGTGATGGGAAGTTCAGCTCATTTAAAAGATTCGGCTCCTTTGACTCGGCTCCTTTAGAAGAATCGTCTCTTACAGCCTCCAAAAGGCTCTTTATTAGATTCAGTTACTATAGGTGGGGTTTTATGTGGTAAAAAACTTTTAAATGATTCTGAGCCTCACTTTTATGCACTTCTTTCATTGTAAATAAAGTAAGCCAGTTTGACTGATATAGCACTTTTCAAGAGCAAAAGTTCCTCAAAACAATAGAACATAAAACATGGAGCGACGAACAACCTAAAAGCAACAATAGGAACAGAGTCAGATGGAAGATGGATAAAAAGTTAATTTATTCAGAGCAGAATTCCATATTTATTTAATTTTTTATTCTGTTATTGTCTTTTCCAAAGAGCTGACAGTAAATGTTGGCCTACTACCACTGCGATGACGAAACATTAAAATATTTTCTGTTTTTCATGTATAAGCTGATGTTTTACAAATGATTAATGTCTGAATGTATTTAGATATTTACATGAAGCTGGAAAAGTCTCTTGAATTCTGATGAAATGCAGATTATACTGATATAAATAAAGAAATGAATTCATAAATCATTTTTTCTGTTTCCTTTTTTTCATATATTTGTTTCTTACTTATCTATTTTTTTATTTGGTGTATTTTTTGGTATTTTTCAAACTTTTAATGCTACATGTATAATATTTGATCCTTTCTGACACCTTTTGCATCACTTTATGGTGAAAATGTAGCTCAAACCCTGCTGGGACACAATGTGATACTGTCCTTCTGCACCCTGGTGGACACAATGGTAAGAAAGTAATCCACCACAATGATTTTAACACATCACACAGTTTTAAAACTGTAAATATACAACAATAATTTTTGCCAAGGGGCCGTATAAAGGCTTCAGATTGGCCCCGTTTTTGCTCCTGTGTGGGGGTGTAAAGGGTTAACCTGCACGGTTTCCTCTCAGAAAGAGAATCGTGGGTTACGAGCTGCTAATTGTCGACTAAACAGGGAAGAAAAGAGGAGTTTAATCATTTCCAAATGAAGACACTTCTAAAGGTGTTTTGTGTGCATGTGTTTGCTGCAGTGCCTCAAATTCCTTTTGATTAAGGCAGAAATAGAGGTTACAAGTCTATCTTTATCTCAGTTAGATTCTAATGAATTTCTTATTCTGTTTATTTCAGCTATGAAGGTTTTAATTGCCTTTATTCATGCATATTCAATGAAAACACCTTCAGTTTGGAGTTTATGAACTTTAAAACCCGTCGAGTTTAAATTGATTTCAAGCCTTTTGTTTTTTTTTTCCTTTACCGCATTTGTTTACGTTTCCTGATTCAAATGAGTGGAAGCAAATTAGCAAACAGCAATTTGGAGCCAGGCAGGATTTTTTCATTTATTTTCAAGTGGGTTTTTTTTGTATTGGTGTTCAGTGAGTTTGAATCATTTAATGACAGAAAACGTAGAATTTAGATGCATGATGATGTGTGCATGGCTGCAGATAAAGATGCAGGCCGAGCTTCCCCTGAGGAACCATCACATGTCATGTCACTGCCCTGCTTCAGACACACAATCCAGCACAGGGTGTGTGTAGTTTGCATGTGTAAAGAAAGATCATGCACATTTTTGTGCAACATGCTTTTCCCTCTATTTTTTATGCATGCATGCATGTAAGTGTGTGTGTACACAGCAGCACGGTGATGCAGTGCATGTGTTAGCCGTGCTCCCTCACACACTCCCATTGTGTTGGCTCCTCACACATCAGCTTGCTGGATATATGCCAACAACTGCCCCATTGTGCCCACCATGAAAAGAATGAAAAGCTTACACACACACATCCACACACACACATTCAGCCATCCATCACACCACGAGGCAAAAGCCATACAATAAGCCGATAACATGATGAATATTTACAGACATGCGTTAAGGTTAATCTTATTTTCATTTCTGAACCTGTTCCCACGGTTACACCTGAATTAAAAGGCCGCGGCGCGTTTCGATGTGATGGTGTATGAAGGAAGGAAGGCTGCAGCATCAGTCCTTTGATTTCAGGTCATGGTCTGCTCTGCTTCATCGGAGTAACAAAAACCATATTTCCTTGTTTACACCAGCCAGTAAAAGTTGCACGGATGGTTTAATGTGTCAAGGTCCTCAGATAGCTGTGTCTTATGTTCCTGCATCTACGGAGGGGGGAGGGGGGGAAGCTGGTCAAACACAAATGTAACATGAGCTTATTTAATAATTAAACAGTTTTACTGGCGTGTTGCACGTCTGACGAGGGATGAACGTCAGAGTTCAGAGGCAGGTTCGGTTATAAAGTGGGGATGTGTCGCCCCTGTCACCGTATCCTGACAGATTCAGGTGGAACGTGTAGTTTTGTTTTACCTGAGATGTTCAGTATTGGCTACACTGATATCATCCAACTCTTCATTTCCAAAACCAACCACAAACCGATTTTTACTTCCCCTGAGGAAAATGTGATAAATATGTGATACCTGACTACATATCTGCTGTCTTGAATGAACACATCATCCAGGATTCACTGCCAGTTGTGCCAAACAAACACATATTTCTCTTATTTTAATTTTTCAATGAGAGAAGTAGTTGGAGAGTTTGATGCATAACATGTGCTTGTTATGTAAAAGCTGCTAGAAAAGCAAAAATTATGTCTATAATTCCCCATATTTCATTTTATTGCAAACTTCTCTGGAGATCAGCTGAGAGTTTGTATAGATTTCTTCAATATATTCAAAAGAAATCTTAAGACATGGCTTGTAATGAACTTTTAACCACCTATTTATTCATTTTAATCTTAATATGTTAAATATTTTTATTCTATTCATCATATTTTTTGGCCTGCTATTCCATCATATCTTGTCTCATTAATGGGAACTGGGTTAACCCTGCAGTGTCTCCTCACTGCTAAATGCTGAGACTGAGGTGGAGCTTCGTCTCCGTCACTGTGGATCCAAAATAAATCTGTGTTTACATGTGTGTCTATTTTTTTCTAGAAGGCAGAGGCAGAAATGATTGAGTGATTAATTGATTGATTGATTGATTGACTGATTTACTGACAGTTCTACTGCTAACCATGGCAACATCTTGACCAACAATGTGCATTGATCTCTAGACTTTCTATGTATTTATCAAAGCTTTATTTCTGACAGACACGTTTATCACAGCGAGATTGAGACTGTAACCATGTTAATCAAAATATTTACAGATTATAAATAGTGATATTAAAAAGCATCCTTAATAAAAGCATGTCTGTAGTGGAATATATAAGTTACACATGAAAAAACTAGCGGTAACAGCCATTTAAAGCTGTCTTTCTCTTTATGCTAACTGAAAGGTGCAGCAGGTGAGAAAACTCAAAGATGTAATTTATCATTGATTAAAAACTGTTTCTATTGGTATCTAAGTTCTCTCTGCTCGCTGTGGGTCTGCATGCATGGCAGCTACCATTTTTACTCTGGAGCCTCTGAATGAACAAGCAGAGCACCGTTTGGGATAAGTAACAATTTAAAAGCACCATAGAAGAAGACAGCGATTTCATAGTTCATTACACCTGATCATGCATAAAAACATCTTAAATTCTGGAAGAACTTTGGCCACTGATGGACACCATCCATTCACTGCCATTCTATACCCATCTGTACCACTAGATGACATTAAGTCTGAACCTTTAACTGTTTCTGATTTACTTTACAGATATTTTGTACAGAAACTTTACTTTAATTTACTTGTAAATTATTTTTATTCTGCAACCGTCCAAGTTTTTGCCTTTGAAAATGCAAATAATGTGTATCAACCCATCCTGTAACCCAGTTGGACCCCTGAAACTGGACCATTGTCTCCTGATGAGGTGCTTCTGTAGATTTGTGTCATCAATGTAGTCGTTGCAACATATTTTGGTGTTTGTCATGTCAATTTAAATATTTTTTTCAATTTCAATTAATTTATTTAAGTTAATGAACGTCATATACAGAGTAGAGTACAGACATAAACAAGCCAGATTGTAGACATAGGCTAATTTCCATCTGTTGTCCCCTGGCAGATGTTCTGTAAAATTACAAAAATAAAACATAGGAAGAAAAGAAAACATGTCATTCTATGCATGTAGATGTTGAACAGCAGTGGCCCCAAGATGGAGCCTTTTGGAACTCCACAGGTTATTTCTGTTAGCTCAGATTTATAGTTATATAATGTAGGCATAAAGATACATTCTGGCTCTTCTCCCAGTTTTTACCAGTGGAAACATAAAAATGCATCCCCTCCCAAACTGAGTCAGACCCAGAATAAAAAGTTTAGTCTCCCAGAAAGACCAGGAGAAACTCATCCATGCATTCATCTGATATGCTCAGAGGATATAAACCTGCCAGAGCTCTTGGATCCAAAGACTCAGGTCAAGTAGTCCAGACCAGAGTCCAGACCAAACATGGAGAAGCAGCTTTTAGCTATTATGCTGCAAATAAAAGGAACAAACTGCAAGTAGAGATTTAAATTTCATCAAATGTAGAAACTTTTAAGTCCACGTTATAAACGTTCCTTTTCTCGTGTGTCTATGACTAAAATCTGCACGGAATCTTTCAACTTGTCTTGTTTTTATTCTTTGAAAGATTGTGTTTAACAGATATTATTGTAATTCTTGTATTTATGCTTTTAATGTTTTATGTAAAGCACTTTGAATTGTCTTGAACCTGAAAATGTGCTATACAAATAAACTTGCCTTGCCTAAAGAAGGAACACTGCGGCAGCATAGCATGTGTTAAATGGAGAAGTAAATTAGAGTTCCAAAGCAGCATGTCCTGGATGCAGTGTGTCAGCAGGAAACATCAGCGTTACAACGCAGGTTTGTCAGTCAATCAGCATAAAGTTACCCAGACCTGTTCCTGCAGGCATACCTGGACATGTTTATAAGCAGGAAGTAAAACAGATGTTTCCAAACTGCTGCCAACAGATCCAGCTGATGTAGATCAGTCGGTATTCTAAATGTTTCTGCAGAGCCTATGGATGGAAACATCTACAGGTTCTAATCATTAAAAGCAGTAAACTGGACGGTTTCGTGCAAAGCGTGCAGGTGTTGATCAGCAGCACCTTAAACCTCTCAGACGTTGCCCGCCGTCCAGAAGGAGGATTCGATTAGATGATCTCTACCTCTAGTCCAACCATCAGCCCCCACAGAACCCCCCACAGTGATGGAAAACTGTGGGAGGAACCATGTGAGACACATGAACGTCCTCCCTCACTGACAGGAAGCTCTGCCAGGAGACTGTGTCATATGTAGAGGTTAAATTCTTCTCCCTCCGTTGGACGAGAGGCAGCCAGGCATTTTATTTTATTTCTAAGTTATTGTCTCCTACAGAGACACTGACACGGGCATCCTTTACATGCTCAGTGTCACTGCAGTGAGAGAAGGAATTTTAGCAGTTTATGTGGCTCGTAGAAAAGGCTGGATTTGTTAAATACCCGCAAATGTCCAATAACTTTATTCGAATACCTAATTGTCAAAATACTCAATAGATCACTTACAGAAATACCCAATAGCTGCAGCAGACTGACTTCAGAAAAGCTGAGGTTTCTCCAGGGCCGGCCACTGGCATAAACACTATGCGGTTGTTTAGGGCCACAACCACTAGGGGGGGCCACACAATAAGTGTGTGAATCACATTTTGTCTGTCTTTATTCCAATTAAACATAAATCATGGCAACATATATATTTAAACTGACTCATTAGAAAACTAAACATAAAAAACAGGAGTGACAAAATAAACCAGCAAAGTCAGTTAGAGACTTCCTGCTTTGTGCGTAACCATGGTGACACGGCACCACACGGCCAGGAAGGAATCCGAGGCGCAACTTAATGTTAGATTTTTTTATTACGCTGGTCTGGGAAAAAAGCATTACAGATGGCTCCAAAGTAAAAATTCAGAAGTGGTGCTGAACGACGCCGAAAAAAAAAAAGAAAGAAAAAAAAGAAAAAGACTGTTTAATCTGAGTGGATTAACTGTCTGGAGTAATATGCAGTTTTTCTTGCGAGCATGCAGCATTACAGCTTTTCTAAAAATAGCATTGCAAGAGGCCGTTCATGCGGTTACCGATATGTCATCAAGTTGTCAACAGAATAAGCAGGGGTTATTAAACGTAATAATACATAAGCTAGCTAGCCTGTAAGCTAGCGGGGCAGTTAAGCTCAACACTGCAGCCTGGGCGGAGATAAGAGGCTCTCTGCTGGCTGCATGTTAAGAAATGTGAAAAGCAGACGTGAAAACACAGCTTTTAATCTAGAATAGGCTATGAAAAAACCCTTGAAGGCAGTTTGATGTGTCAAATTAGCACAATTCACAATGATGTCATATCGTCAATTCATCTTATTTTAGGATGCGCATTTATGTCAAAAGCTAACTCTTATATTCAGCCCCTTCACTTTACTTGAAAAGACATAAAAATAAACAATTAACAAACCTTTGTGTAATGTGATTAAAACTTTTTGGGTGTATACACTCATCAAATTGATGGTATGTGTTGAAGCTGCAAGCTAAGCAATGAGATGCATAGGAGTCTAGTTTTAATGTTTTATTGCTATTTGTCAAAATATGCTGGTTCTTTGGTGTTCATTTGTCATGGTTTTTACTTCCAGACCTTGTTAAATCCAAGTTGGTTGCCTATATAGTTTAAATATATTGATTTACATTTTTTATTATTTCAACACTTCACTTGATAATTGTCTATCATTTTGAGGACACTTTTTTTAAAAGTAAGATATTTGCTGTTAACCATTTGCATGTCTGTTTTAATTCAATTTGGAGCTCTACGCATGATTTGGTAGTAGCCGTGTGCATGTTTTGGGGCCACAAAAAATTCTTTTTTTAATCTTGCTTAGGGCCACCAAAGTCCAGGGGCCAGCCCTGAGTGCCTATGAGAACGGAGGGAAAAGGCTTGTTAAAACATGGCTGCCCATTACTGTGTTTATCATCACCAGCTTTACCCAACAGGAGGCCTCAGTGAGAGCAATGAGGAAACAATATATTATTGCTGAAGTGGCTGAAATGTTTATTCATATTTTAAACAAAACTCTTGCTCAGAGGTTACCTGCTTCACATGATTCTACCATTAAGCATTTTATTTAAACTTAAATCAGCTCCAATTAAAACAAAAATAAGAGTCAAATCCAGAACAGCATGGAGAAGTGAGGAAATGAACGAGTTAAAAAGAAGCTGCAGGAGAGCAGAGAGGAGAAGGACAAAGTGTGAACTCACAGTCCATCATAAAATGTTTAAAACTCAAAACTTACAATAACACAATCAAAACAAGAACTCTATTCTCAGAATAAAATAATCCAATATTCCTATTTAAGACCATTGATATTTCAATAAATGCAGACTTTAACAAGTCCTCTATGCCAGCATTAGATGCTACATATGAGAGCTTTGCAGACAACTTCAGAGGTAAAATCAGTGCTGTTAGATCCAATGTTTTATCTTTGTAAAGTTGATTTTAACATGTCTGAAGCATTTTTACCAGAGGAAACAATGGAGAGTTTTTCCTGGTTGATGCAGAAATGCTTGGTCGGGTTTTCTTTTAAAAAGTTTTATGGTTTCTTAAAGCCTGAGCTTTCAGACATAGTAAATTACTCTCTTTAAACGGGCGTCTTCCCATCTGCCTGTAAGACGGCGGTTGTGAGGCCCCTTCTTAGTAATTTAGAAGAATAATTTAGATCCAAAAATTCTTGATATTTACCGACCTGTATCAATCTAACTTACCGATTACAAGCAAACGGTTTTTATTCAATTGCATGTGTTTTTGATTGAGAATTTTATAAACAAATCTGGTTTTAGGACGAGTCACAGCAAAGAGACAACCCTTTTACAGATCGTTGATGACCTTAGATGTAACTCAGACTTACAAAGCTTTCTGTCCTTGTTCTGCTAGACCTTAAAGCCTCTAAATACTCAGCGAGAAGCAGGAAATTTGTTCTTGTTCTCGTGGCTGCATGATCGAGGAAAAAGTTATTCTTCGGCATCTCATACACCGTGAGAAGCAGCGCGTGAGACAAAGTGGGGATTACTGTGGGGGGCTCGTCTGTGTCTCTCTGTGCAACAAGCTGGTTGACCTGCTTATTTTTTATTTTACATGAAAATTAATGGGTGACAGTGCAGGACTGTGCACGTGGCAGTATCCATGTGTATTTACTGTGTTGGAAACTTTTTTGTACTTTCCACCTCGATCAGCTGTTACTTAAAGCTGTTCATTCATCCTCTTAACAGTAGAAATGCAGCAGTCATTACGCCCCCTTCATGTTTTCAAACTCACATGTCCAACCAATCACGCTGCACTTCTCGGAGCCCCTCGAGAACAAAGTTCGGCTAGCTCAATGTGGCAAGAGGTGTCCTCATTCACGTCGGGATCCTCAGAAGCGAGAACAAAGTTCTCAATTCTCGTGGAGTATGTAGAGGCCTTTAGTGCCCCTTTGACACAGTGGATCGCCAGCTTTTATTAGACACTCAGAAGTCTGGTGGGCCTCTCAGGTACTGGTTTAATGGTTTCCTTCCTATCTCACAGATTGACAGTTGTTTTTAAGTATGGATGCATGCTCCTCAGGAATCCATCAAATAAAACGTGGGATTCCCCAAGGATCAATTTTAGGCCCGTACTCTTTAATCTGAACATGTTGCCACTTGCGTGGCGTTGCTTTTCACAGCTATGCTGATGATACACAACTTTGTCTTTGTGTCTCCTGACAACCTAGAGCCAGTTAACGTCTAACGCTGATGATACACAGCTTTACATCGTTGTCTCCCGATGACCTAGAGCCAGTGATTACCTAGTTATACAGAGAACTTCTTACAGCTCAACCAGGACAGGCAGCAGTTTTAATCAATATTCTTAAGACAGGAGAGAGATAATTTAATGCAGACTGCAGGACTTTTAGCCTTATTAGGGTCAGAAATCTGGCTCCTTTTTTACTCTGAGCTGGATTAAATTCCACACATCAGAAATGTAACGGACAGGATTTTATCATCTTGAAATCATGACCAGGCTCTGAACTATCTGTCCTACAGGCTTCGCCCACGTCTCTCTTTTCCAGCAGGAGGTGCTGATGCTTTTATTTCAGAACAGATTACTGTAATGCCCTGCTCTCTGGGCTTTTTAAGGGTGTTCTGGTGTCTTCTGGTGTGTGTGTGTGTGTGTGTGTGTGTGTGTGTGTGTGTGTGTGTGTGTGTGTGTGTGTGTGTGTAAGAGAATGAGTGTGTTTGGCCACCCAACGTGGTGAAGTTGCTCTTGTAGCCTTTGCTGAAAACAGCCCCAAAACATCACGTTTCCACCTGCATGCGTTGAACCGTGGGTGTGATGTTCGTTGGGGTATACTCTTCTTTTTTCACCCTCCAAACACGGCGTGTTAATGCCAAACAGCTAAACTTTGGTATCATGTGAACACGGCACTTTCTCCCCGACACCATGTGTGAGTGTGTGCGTGAGTGTGCATGTGTACATGTGAGTGTGTGTGAGCGTGCATGTGTGTGGATGTGGTGTTACCTGCACTTTTCGGGGTGCTCGTCTCTCTTGTTGTTGAAGTCCAGGGAGATCTTGGCGTCCAGTCCGATACCAAAGTAGTTGTTCATGACACACTTCTCAGTGTAGCAGTCCCTGACACACACAAACACACATACAGAGGTGTGAGCATGAGGCCACCTGAAGGTCACATGCCAGGTGTATGATCAGCATCCTCACATGTTGTCGGGGTCACAGCTGAAAGGGTCGGCATTGACGAGCAGTCGACTTATGACGGAGCTGCTGGACAGAGAACCTAAACAAACACACACACACGGGTGTGTGAGGCAGGTAAAGGTGGATAGAGACAAAGAAAGTCCCTCCTCTTACCTGGAAAGATGATCTTTGTGTTGAGCATGGGCATGTTGTCCCTGCTTCCTGTGTGGACAGGAAGTGATGAGGCGCTGCCCAGTGACAGGCTGCCTTTACCCATGAGCTTCTCACACGGAGTCTTACTGACTGAAAACAGGCAAGTAGGTCGGTACTTGTTCACCTCACCTGTTCCAGCAACCTTCTTCTTCTCACCTCTACGAACGATGCGTTGCTTTGAGCTGTAAGATGACTGCAGAGATATCTTGTCTTCGTCCACATCTTCATCCTCCTCCACCAGACCTTCGTCTTGCGGGACCCGGCCCAGAGAAAATGCCTGCTCCTGAGTCTGAGCGTTCTGTTCATCCACAGCTGCAAAAGAGACATAACACACCTGTACATACCTATAAACACACCTCTAAACACATATGTATAAACCGGTGAAAACCCCTGGGGTCCGTTTCATGAAGCGGGTTGTGTGGAAACTCTGGGTATGTTAACCCTGAGTTTGGGGTAAGAGAGAAGTAAGTGAAGCCCATTTTCTTTAGAGAGTAACACACTGTCCCACAGATGGAAGACCATGATGAGGAGCATCTTCCTCTCAGAAAGCCAGGATGGAAGGAACATCAGGGATCTCTGCTTCACTAGTCTTTTTTATAAATATGTAAATCACAAAAAGCTTGACCACACAGTCACACATTTATTTTATTTAGTCTGCCTGAGGGTATCTGCAGACAGGGACAGAAACACCGAAGATTTTCTCTTAGTTTTTCATACTATTAAAATACATACTTGTGAAGATACACACCTCTGTATCCTGCAAAATGAAATTAGGGTGTTTACTTAAACTCAGTGTTCATTTGTTCAGCAGAATTTGGTTTTAGCTTCACCACTATGATGTATAAAACATTTAAAAAGACAAAGTGCCCATCATGCAAAGAATGTAGGGCAGAAAAAAGCTGCAGATGGGGATTGAACCTACGATCTCATGAGACAAAACCGTATAAGCTGACCAGTCGGCAAAATTTCAAAGTGACAATTAATAATTACCAGAACACACTTGACCTTACACTCATAAAAACGCAAGTAATAGGCTACAGTTAAATGGGCTTAAAGCACAACTCAACAACTTCCTGAACTCAAGCCAGCTAATTTGTGTCCTGTCTTTCATTACTGGACAAACTGATTAATACAGGTGTGTCTGATCATTTACTGAGGTCAGACACACCTGGAATAATCAGTTCATCCAGTAATTAAAGACAGGACACAAAGCAGCTGGCCTTAGTTCAGGAAGTAGTTGAGTTGTGTATAAAGCCCATTGCTCAAATGAATTTAAAGCGGCTCCATGCAGCATTATCATCGTCATACAGCAGCTTGGAAGTAAGTATTTTGATGGACTGACCTGTTCTTATGAAAAAGCGGACATTTCCTCCTCCATCGGGTCTCCCCCTGCCAGAAACGGCGCTTGCAGTTTAGCCCATTGACGCTTGCGCTTGTTTTGGTTTGGAGGTCTCGCGATACACGAGAGTAGCGCTATAAGGCTGGTCGTAAATCCGTTTGGACAAATATGCATGTTTACTCTGCGATTCGGTATTTGCTTTTATACTGCTTTGATAATTACTTTTTACTATATGCCTTTGAAGCCATGCTAACTAGCCGTAGCCTGTTCAAGACAGCCGTAAGATGCTTACAATGTTTACAACATTCTTCTTCGTCTGTCGCCTAGTTTCTCGCTCTGGAGCTCCCCCTACAGCTTTGGGGTGCGTACTGCATGGTAAACACACCCAGACTTGCATTGATCCGCTTTAAATAGTTTGAGATGTCCTAAGTGAAATCAAACCAGTTGCTTTCTGTCTCACCTGCCTGGATTATAGTTTTATATCTAATTTGTAACTGCTTCCAATGAATATTTTAAGATTAAACATAAAACTTGCACATTGACTCTGCAGGGATTTTATCTCCCCATGCTGCTGCTTTGCTTTCTTTTGCCGCTTCATTGTCGCTCTACCTCCATCAAAATTTCTTGTTCCTGCAGTGAAATGTATGTCGAGCGCTTTCTTTCTGCTCCAGTAACCATGGTGAATCATGGAATCGGGTCCTATTGAAGAGGGCTTGGTTAAAGCCATGGCGCATGCACTGGAAGATACTCTGAGTCAAGATACTCGGAGTTGACAAATCCAACGCTAATCACTTTTCATGAAACTACCCTGGGGTTTGTCAACTCAGAGTTACCAGTTAAACTCAGTTTGTTAACCTTCCTTAATGAACGGACCCCTGTGAACACACCTGTAAAGCACGGCGACCCACCTCTCTCTGTATGCTCGATGATCTGTCTAATGGCCTTTTTCAGGCTGTTGGCCCGCAGCATCAGCTGCTCTCGAGGTTTAAAGATGGCTGCCGCCGCCAATGACGAGGGATTGGTCCGTGGAGAGCAGGGAGTGGAACCAGGTGGGACGTGAGGATGAAGAGCAGGATAAAGAGGAGGAGTGAGGACCAACACTTCCAGCTCCTCCTGCTCCTCAGCGATGGTCGGAGGCGGAGTTGGAGGGAGCGGAGACGAAGCCTGAGACTCTTCGTTCAGAGTCTTCAGAAGGGAATCAAGTTTTTCTTTCAGCACGCCACACTGCAGAGCAAACATGACTCATCAATAATCCCAGCATGACTTATCAACAATGCTAACGAGACTCCTCTAACACAGCAGTGATTATTTATTTAACGAAAAAAGAAGCTCTGTGTTCCGTTTCTTGACTGTCAGCACAGCGCATCCTGGGACAGGAAGAGACGGGATGAGGCGGGACGAGATGGGACGGGCCGGGTGGGACGCGACATTTGAGCGTCCAATGAGACCAGCACAGAGTAGCAACTTTACCAGGAAACAATCCCAGATACCTTAAGAGGAAACGGCTCAACTGAACGGGGGCCAAAGTTTCTATCAGTTTCCTCTGAAGGAACATCAGCAAGCAGCCTGGTAGCAGGACTGGACTGTCTCCGTCTGAGGACTAGGGTTAGGGTTCTCTCACCTTCGCAGTGCCAACGTCACCCAGATCTTCGAGGGGAAAAAAAAGGGGGGGGGGTGGCGTTTCCCTAGAGGGCTAATTGGTTAGGAGGATGGCGCTTTCGACTGGCTGATCTCAGGTCAGCTGTTCAGCATCAGTTACCAAGAATGCGGTGAGACGCTATCCAGCTTCATATCATCTGCTGCACACGAAGCGCACCAGGCTGCTTACTGGTGGTTCTGAACAGAAAACCAGTAAAACCTCTTTCCCTGTCTCTTTGTTCCCATTTCCACGAACACAGCCTATCACTCCCATTTCCTCGGTAAAGACGAACACATCAGCGGTTTCATGTAGCTTCCCATTGGTCATTCAGCGCGTAACTAATAGCAACAAGGCTATGTGGGGCTCAGGCGGCTGGTTGTGTTTGGTCATCTGCTGCTCAGCTGATGCCTCGCACCCAATGACAACATGAACATACAACCTTCTTGGCCATGGCGTCCGACTCCTCCGAGCTCTCCGTGTTCTTCTCGTACGCTTTTCCAACTCGAGCTACGAAGTCTTTCACTGTCTCACACAGCACTCTGTCAGAAACACACACACAGTTAACAACACACACACACACACAGAGCTGCGTGTCACACACACACCTGGCTGAGGAGATGACGACAGAGTGCTGGTCTGACGTCAGGATCTTGGACAGGTGAGCTGCCACAGAGTCCTCGTAGGTGAGGATCTGTTGCACCTGCAGCAGAGTAAGAGGAATGACATCACTTCCTTCTTCAGCGAAAAAGTTCCAACACGTTACACACATCCCCCCAAAACACACACACAGCTCCCATGGTATCCATGGAAATGAGATTGTGCATGCTATCTCCTGAATGAAAGATTAATGCGTTCGCATTTTCGTGCTACATTAGGAGGTCATAATTATACCAACAAAAACGTCGCAACTACGACTAAAATGTCTTCATCCAAGAATAGAGTCTAAAATTCTTCTCATATAAATATGCACTGAAAAGTCTCCAGCTGATCCAGAATGCTGCAGCCAGGGTTCTGATGAGAACCAGCAGGAGAAATCAGATTTCTCCAGTTCTAGCTTCTCTTCATTGGCTTCCTGTTAGTTATGCTGCCATAGGCTTAGGCTGCTGAGGAACATCTCAGGACACTTTCCATCCTCATCTCTAATGTATAAACATATCACAATACTGCCATCATTAACATATTTTCTCCTCTCTCAGCAGATCTCAGTGGATAAAATGCCATTGTATATCTCCTACATACAACGTAGAAGGAGATATACATAAATCTCTTCCTACACTCTTTCACTCCTCTTTTTACATTCTTGGTCTCTCACCTCCTTTTTCACTCTCTCTACACAGTTTTTCTCTCCTCTCCACCAACCCTCTCTTTCAGCCCTCTCTTTCTACACACTATTTCTACACTCTCTTTCTTTCCTCACTTTGGGCTCTCACATTCTCCGTCCACAGTCATCCATTCTGTCGTTTTCACCCCCAACCAGTCAAGGCAGATGGCCGCCTTCCCTGTGCTGGGTTCTGCTGGAGGTTTTCCTTCCTGTTAAAACGGAGTTTTTCTCCCCACCGTCGCCTGAAAGTTGAAACTCAGAAGTTGGATTATGTGACAAATAGTAGTGTATTACGGAATATTTTTTTTCAATAAGATTAATTCTTTATTGATAAGCTACCGTTTTGTTTTGTTCTGCCGTGGTTACTTGTTTCTGCGCTAGGCCGACTGGACGGAGCAGCAATGTAAGCCCAGCTAAAATGACATCATTGCCCTGAAATGTGTGATCATGTGATTATTTTATATTCTCTGTTGGTGTAAAAATACACCAGTATCATTGTGAACTATATGATATTTCCAGGAGAAGACATCAGGTTAGGCCCAGGACACACTGGTGGGATTATGGTGAGCTCCAGTCATCTCAGAATTCTCAGCATGCGCGAGGAAGAAACGTCATTACCAGTTTGTTGGCATTCCATTTGCACCAATTGGATAAAATGTGATATCTCCACAACAACAAATTTTCTAACTTCTAAAAATGCTGATAAAACCAGTAAATCAAATAGAAACGAGCACTATGAAAACTGCAGCTAGTTTGAGTGATAACTGAATTATAAACCACACATATAGATGCAACTTTTCACGAGTCGCTCACCATAACAAGGTAATTATGAGAACAGCAGCCGGCTGGTGTTTATAGCAGAGACCTAATGGACACTAAATGTACTATAAATCATTTAAAAATGGTTGGCTGGGAAAGCATCAGGATCCCCCGGATGAGCCGGCTGATGTGGCCGGGGAGAGGGAAGTCTGGGCTTCCCTGATGTGCTGTTGCCCCCACAACCTGACACAGGATAAGCAGCGGAAGATTGATAAATGGATGGATGGATGGATGGATGGATGGATGGATGGATATTTAAATTGTAATAAATGTTTGCTGGGGGTCCCTTGAGGTACAAAGACAAAGCAGAGAAAGTAGATACAGTTACCAGTAACAAACTTTATTTATGACATCTCATTACGCAGCCTGTTTAAACCTGTAAAGGAGCCAGGAAAAGTCAGTCATATCCTTCAGCACAGGGCAGCACCAGTACTTGCATTTCATGCACGTGAATCATGTGAGGAGCCACAACGAGCAACCATAACACCCCTGTAAGGCACAGCAATAACGCGAAAATTCAAGAACTTAAGCAATCTCACAAGGCAATAAATACACTGCAGACTAAAGGCCCATTTATGCTCCCTGACGGACATAAAAAGGGACTGCCGTTCCAAACGTCTTCATGCGTCGCTGCCTTCATACTTCCATGCGTTGTTTCTGTTGCTACGGCTAACCTCCGCTAAGCGGCAGTGCTGAGTTTATTGTGAACTCTGCGATACAACGTTAGTTTCAGACGCTGGTTGGTGGCACAAACACGCTGCTATAAAGTTGTCTCTAACCACCAACACTCCCTGAACACTTGTAGAGCCTTAATTCAAAAGCTTGTGCAACTTCAAAAAATTGTTCGGCGTCGTCATTCTTCTTCTACGGTTTTCTTCTTCCCGTTTATCTTCTTCTTCTTCCCTTGTTTGTTTCTGATCCACTGTGCTCAACACTGGCACCGCGGTTTCCGGTGGTATTACTCTGTCTTCTGTGTTGAGTGATGGATGCGCAAGAAGCCTGAAAGCGCACCAAATACGCACACACACACTCATACACACAGATAATAAATGTTCTAAAAGGCACTTAGCACTCCGGGGGCTCAAGACCCTCCCACGGGGTCTGAGCTTTGGCACTGGCCCGACACGATAGAGTCTCTTTCTGGAACACCGGTCCAGCGCCGTGAGGTTTCCAATGACGGCAGGAAAACCTCTTCCGCAGCTGAGGAGTGGACAACATGCTCCTAGATGGCCCCACTAACTTCCATCTGCCCTGTCTACACAGCAGCCTTGCCCTATGGCCCCCTAACTGTCTCCGTCACGGAGGTGTTTGATGG
The DNA here is from genome assembly GCA_036024015.1 of Craterocephalus amniculus. NCBI lineage: Eukaryota > Metazoa > Chordata > Actinopteri > Atheriniformes > Atherinidae > Craterocephalus > Craterocephalus amniculus. Next base: position 16,713 of record JAVQJG010026954.1, read on the forward strand.
GTAATCACGTTACATACTTGCTTCGTAACGAGATTGTATAGTAAGCTTCTTCAAGTATCTAACCCACCGGCGGCAGTTTGTCAAAACAACGAGCAAAAATGTTGAGAAGACAGTCCAATTTACTTCATTTTTCACAAAAAAGGCTTCACATAGTGCAACTAAACAAGCGAGGGTCGAAGCACAAGAAGGCAGAGGAGACATCACTGAAGCAGGTGTGGGTGAGTGTGAAGCTAACTAGGCCATTGGACCAGGGCAAGAGCCCACAGCCAGCCGCAATGAACAGCCTGAGGAGGCACCTGGGGTTTCGGATTTGGAGTACGACAACCAGGAGGGTGAATTAAATGGAGATGAGTCAGATTCTGAACCGTCAAATGTGGGATGCCCAATGATCTGGACACCTGCCCAGTTCAAGGCCAAGCAGACCTTCTATCTATTGTTTGTAATGCAAAAGTCTGGGTTGGGTTGTTCTACATGCAAGGCTGTTGGGACTTTGGGGCCAAAGAAGACTGGTGGAATGAAACTGGCTAAAGAATGGGTGTCATGTTCAGTAACTTCATATATCACTAACATAATGAAGCAACAATGAGCACTTTGTAAAAAAGTATTTGAACATGTAAGGACCAGGAGTTACTTGGCAGAAAAAAACATACTTATAAAATCCAAAGAAGACACAATGGTACAGGCTATAATCAGTGCTCAGTCTGAACATGTAACCACTACGAGTCGGATCTTTCTCATTGCATATAAAGAGACTAAACGCAACAGGCCAGCGCATGGTTTTGAAAGCGAAATTGATTGTCAGGAGTTAAACGGACTTGACATGGGTGGAGTACTGCATTCTAATGTAGCGTATGCGAACATACAAAAACACATTTTAGAAGAAATGACAAGAAAACTCTTCGATCGCGTTGTGGAATGTGCGCCCAAACTTAGCCTCTTGCTGGACGACACCACAAGTTTAAAAAAGAAAAGCGCACTTATTATTTACATCAGAACACAGCTACCAGATATGGACAAACCAAGCAACTTATTTGCTGAACTGGTTGAACTTGATGATTTATCTGCAGAAGGCATTGTGCGCAACTTATTATCTGCACTTGAACATTTGCAATTGACCAAAGAGTTTTTGTGTAAAACACTCAATGGACTTGCATAAGATGGCGCATCTGTTATGCTGGGACAGAGAAGTGGTGTTGCCAGCAGGTATTACGGCTCTATTCCCTCATATTTCTGTGTGGCACTGCTCAGCCCACAGACTTGAGCTTGCGTTAAAGTTGTGAAAGAGATTGGGTCAGTCAATCATTTTAAAATGCTGATGAACAAGCTATATTCTTTTTATAACACATCTATCAAGAACCATATGGAACAGAGAGAATGTGCATCCAGTGTGGACGTGCACCTGTGCTAAATCGGTCGTATATTAGACACAAGTTGGCATTCAGTTTAAGGACAGTGGAGGATGTTTGGAACAACTAACCAGCACTTAATAAACATTTTAAGGCAGATTCAGAAGATCCCACCTGTGATGGTATAACAGAGCAAACATATAATGACCTTGTGCTGCGCTTAAGTTCCCGTGCTTTTGTGAACAATATGGGAATGATGTGTGATGCGCTGCAAGAGTTATCTGAACTTTCACTAGAACTGCAAAAAAGAGATACTACAATAATCTCTGCTCATAAAGTTATATGTTGTGCAGTCAGAGTTTTTGAAGCGATGGCAGAGCGAACAGGTCACTTTTCTGACTTGAGTAAGAAGGGGATCAAGAGCAACTCTTTTCAAGGAGTTACACTTACAGAAGGAAATGCCAGTGATAAAGCACTAAATATGAGGCAGTTTTTTCTAAGTGTGGCCAAAAACTTGGAGCACAGTTGTTGTATCATCAAGGACACCTGCCCGACAAAAGCAGATATGATCAGTTTTTTGAAAAGCGGAAGGTGCTTTATCCGCAGTACTGGCCCGAGGACACAGTGTACGTGGAGTCGGGAGGAAAAGACTTTCGAGATGAACTGAAAGAACTGTTTACAGCTGTGAAAACTATCCCCACATCAAGTGCAGAATGTTAACGTGGATTAACCCAGATGAATCTGATTTGCACCCCAAAACGATCTTCGCTACACACTACCACCATCTCTGACCTGCTATTTCTTAATATTGTTGGACCTCCTTTGACCAAGTTCAACCCAGTCCTTTATGTGAGATTGTGGGTGGCTAAAGGACACAGGACTGCTACTCAGTCACGGAGCAAAGTGCGAAGCAGGGAGGAGAATGAGGAGGCGCACTTGGCTGCGGTGTGGGATATACTAAACAAATAGTAAGGTAAGAAATGAGCCTGCACTAAATGTCACAGCATTTACCATCTAACTTATATTGGAAGTTGGCCGGCTGCTCTAACCATCTGGCCAGCTGCCCCTTCTGTGAAGGTGACCATACTTAGCAGTTCCTTTTTTGTTGTGCCATACTTATTCTCCTGTTTGGTCAGAGCCCGGCTGGCATAGCCTATGACCCTCTTATATCCTGCCTCCTCCTTTGACAACACTGCGCCAACCCCTTCACAAATCTCCTATAATAGGAGGCCAGTCCCACAAAACTTTTAACCTCTGATTCCTCGGCACCGGCCATTGCGGCACTGCCTCCACTTTTGCTGGATCTGCTTCTACACCTTGGGTTGAAATCACATGCCCCAAGTACTGCACCTGTGGTGAAAATAAATTGCGCTTTGCTGGTTTCACATTTAAAGGAGCTAAAAGTGAAACTTTTCGCCGCTAGGTGGCGTACTGTGAAGCTGTCTCAAACCAAAACAAAGCCTGTGACAATCAATACCTTTCTACCTCTCCCCCAACCGAAAAACCACGCCCCTCTTTTTTTAAACAAAAAAAGGAAAAACTCCTCTTCGCCTCATACAGTTTTACTTTATTTTTAAAATTTAAAGAGAGAACATGTTCAAAATTATTTAGGCATATAACACAATATAATTATTATATTTTCTAAAACTAATGCAAATATGACTAGTTCAAGATTGGGTGTGCTTGTGCAAAACAACATGAACTCAGCTGAGAACCGCAGCTTAAGGCCCATTTATGCTCGACCAGATGACGGATAAGCAGACGCACGGAAAGTTTCGTCCGTCTTCTGCGTCAATTCCGTGCGTTTTTGGTGCATTCTCAGGCTCCTTGCGCGTCCGTCATTCGACGCAGAAAACAGAGTAATACCACCGGAACTCAGTGTTGAGCATAGTGGAGCAGCAACAAACAAGGGAAGAAGAAGAAGATAAACGAGAAGAAGAAAACCATAGAAGAAGAATGACGAAGGCGAAAAAAACATTAGAAGTTGCACAAGCGTTTGAAATAAGGCTCTACAAGTGTTTCGGGAGTGTTGGTGGTTAGAGACAACTTTATAGCAGCGCGTTTGTGCCACCAACTGGTGTCTGAAACTAACTTTGTTTTTGCGGAGTTCACAATAAACTCAGCACTGCCGCTTAGCGGAGGTTAGCTGTAGCAACAGAAACGACGCATGGAAGCATGAAGGCAGCGAAGCAAGAAGACGTTTGGAACGGACTCCTCAAATTACGTCTGTCAGGGAGCATAAATGAGCCTAGATTTTAGGCCAGGAGTGTTTCTTTAGATTTTTTTACTCATCTTACTTACATTTACATTTACATTTGCAGATAGCAAGGAAAGCTTTGGCCAAATGTGGCCCACATCTGCCGTCGTCTCACATTTTGCTTTAAAATACATCACTGACCCAGGCTCTATAATGGTAGCAGTCACATGGCAACTAAACACAGTCCACATTTGCATTTTCTTTGGGCCTGAGGCTCATACAATACCTTATCCATATTAAAGTTTATAAACGTGATATAATGAACAAATACCATAAGTTCGGGAACTTTGGGCCAAATTAGCTTATGTCAGCAGCATAACTGATACAAACTCCAAATCTAGCTCAAATTAGGTTTAAACCAAGGATGGTGATAATGATGATGACGATGACTATGTTACTTGATGACTCTCATAATTGAGAGCAGATTTTGCTCCAGTTGCCTCTTATATAATATGCAATGGGATTTGGGTTTTACTTCTAACACATCATTTTGACAGATTTTAAGTTTTTTTTTAAAGTTTTAAACCAACAACTACACTTACAGATACAAGTCAAACTAAATTATTGAATCAATAGTATATCACTTATTCATAATTTACAAATGTATTCTCATGTTTTGTAAATGATTTTTGAATAATGACTTACAGTAATAACTTGAAAATGATGCACAAATCTACAAAACAATGTTTTGTAGATTCTACAAAACAATGTTTTGTAGATTTGTATGTATGTTTTGAAAACATACATTAACTATGACTATATTATTTAATAATCATTTATTAATGCATTGTAAAGTTGTGTAAATGACTAGCTCTTCATAAACCCAAGTCAACTTTATATATAAGTATGTTTAAAAACAAAAATGTTGACCAAAGTGCTGTAGGCTAAAACTGAGAGTTATAAAACAGAAATAAAATCTAAAGGATAAGTAAACAAAAAACAGATATAAGATGAATAAAAATCTAAAATAAGACTAAATTAATAAATTTATAAAAGAATGTTATCATACAGTCTTCCTTTTCTCAAATTCTTCTGCATAGATGAATCTGCAGTTTTATACCAGGAAAGAAAAGTGTCATCAACTATAAAGCCCCACTTTTGAGGTTTGGCAGATTTTCTCACTAATGAAAATAATTCAACATCAGTCCTGAATCCTGTCTCTTCTCGTACATCTCTCCAGCCAGTGAAAGTCAGTCTGATGTTGACTGTTATCTTTTGCCTTGGTCTGTCACATTCTTTTTGCTTCCTCTGGAATATATCCTCCATCATTTCTTTGATGAATCAGTGTGTTGGTACTCAGTTGCTGTGATGCAGTGCCTAAGCTTAAATGCTGCTGGGAAAAATAGATTGTGAAGTGCTTTCTCATTCTCTGGACACTGCAGCAAAACGATATGCATAAATAGTGTCATCAAAAGGCGTCAGAAGATCAGAAAGTCACATGTGACTAATATTCAGCTTTTACTGGAACGAATTTTTCATGGGAAAGTTTAATATTTCAGCAAGTAGGGTTTTTTAGGGGTGGGGTGTATATGTATCACTTATATTGAGATTTTTTATTTACAGCAGTGATATGGTCTATATTTTACTACTTTTTTTCTTTCATCCATGGACGCTTGACTTTACGCTCCTCGCGCTGACGTTCTGGTGGCTCTATGGCGCCATCTTGTGTCTTGGAAAATGGCTCGCCTGTGGGAGGAGACTGACTGAAGCTCCACACGGCTGCACTTAGGACCTCATAACAAAGTCAATAATCGTGTTCACAGTCTGCGTCGCCGTCACTTGTCTCAGCAGAGTCTGCTAGTCTGGATTCACTGGTTCTGTGGAGGCTTTAACACCGCGGCAAAGTATTTAAAGACATTTTTTCCACCAAAGGAGACGAAAAAATCCTACGAGAAAAAGCTGTGCTGTCTAAGGTACAAACACACACACGTACTACAGGAAATGCTGAGCTTTCTTATAATGTACTTATTACTGACTTTAAATGGGCTTCATTTGTAGAAAATGTGACTTACTATCAGCATGTAAGCAGTTAGTGTCAGTGAAGTAGTGCCATAAGTGCTCTCTAATAACCGAGGTATGTAGTTCACTGGAGCAAAGTTGAGCATTATGAACAGTCCAACGATATCACGTTAACGGTTTTTTACTCACGTGAAAAATAATGTCCTTTAAAACCCCAGTGTCAGTGCAGCGTTCACATAATAAACAGACTGATCTCCATTCAGTGTCACACAGTCTAAGATGTTATTAACTGGTGTTTGCACAAATGTCTTCCACACAAAAACAACTATGAGACATAGATGAGATTATTATACTTTGTAATGCACAGCAAGACAGCTGCAAAGAGGGCATTGAACCTTGGGGATTGTTGGAGACACAATAAAAAGAGTTTATGGATGTTTATGGTTCTTGTATGAACAGTGCAGGATGGACAGGAAGCAGTGTTGTGTGAAGCTGTCGGTCCAGCCAACCAGAGGGCTCATGGATGAGAAGTTT
>JAVQJG010026969.1:0-20248 GCA_036024015.1 Craterocephalus amniculus
TCCACACGGTCCTTTTTGCTCCTGTCATGGTCATAAATGACAGGCTGGGCACAGACGGGCATGATTAGTCTGTCCTCCATGTCTGTCTTTTGTTAAGTAATGAGAACAGCTTCCCGACGTCACTTCGTAGCTTATCTGCTAAAGCTAAGCTGCGCTGATTGGTTGACGCTCTGCTGCTCTTGACGTGCGGCGAGGGCAGCGAGAGCAGCCGACGCTCAAACGCCCAAAACGCGCTGCTCCCAACGCTCAAAACGTGCTGCTCAACTGCTCGCCGCGCCTTGACGCGCATTTACATAGACTTTATATGTAAACCTGACGCTCCCGACGCTCTCGCTGCTTTTAGTCTGAACGCACCATAAGAACAACCAATCAAAACCAAATGAGTGTTTGATGGAGAGTCTGACATCTGTCAATCACTGCTGGAACGTGCTGTGAACCGCCCCCTACCTCTGCTAGAAGCTAACAGTTAGCTCTGTCAGGCAGCTCCGTGAGCGGCGTTTCCCTGCATGGACACCGGGAGCATCCATTCACATCTTATTTCAACACGCAGATACTGGATGTTTACTTGCTTGATTGGAGGAATTATTCTCAAAAATGGAGCGTATTATTCGCTAGTATAGCTTATTGTACATCAAGTTTGACTATCGGAGAGGAGAGGTTTCTATGTTTTGGCGTTCATAAACAATGAACATGGCAGCCTGGTTATTCGAAGGACTTTGTGAGAGTTTCAATCTTTTACCTGCTTTGGAAGTCAGAAAACCGAATATGCCGGCGTGTTTGGGTCCATCGGATCCTCCAGAGGCCCCAGACGCCCGGTGAATTTCATCATTTCATCCAGGAGTTATGTCCGGATGATGCCGCTGTCAGGGAAATTCCCTCATCCGATCCCAGTGATGATCTGAGGGGAGGATCGGTGCCACAGGTCCCTCCAGGATACAAACTACAGGATCTATCTCTGCAGCAGAGCCTCCATCTGCCTTCGGTAAGTAGACCACTAGCTTCCACCCGAGCCCACAACTTCCTGGAGAGAGGAATGATGCTCGACATTAAGCTAGCTGACGTAGATAATGTAGCTCCAGTCTCCTGCCTTCCCCTCTCCATCAGAAAAGCTGACTAAACGCATCTGACTTCTGTTAGTGTCTCATTTAGCTTCTTACTTATACCATCATTCACTCAGCAAGTTGTTGTTGACCCGTGAGCTTTTGCTGAGCTCATTAGTTTGTGGGAGTCATCTAGTGACCAACTTTGCTACAACACTGGCCTTAATTCAGACTGAATGAATGATTTTGACATTTTTCAATACTCCTTGTTAAAAAACAACATTACATTTATTTATGTAGCAAACATTCAAACCTCCACTAGTCATTTTGCCTCATTGTGAATGAAGGGAGCTTTGGATCTGAAAGGATTAATAGAACCGATGCCAAGTTGTTCATGTTGTGTATACTGTTCATTTTAAAGTCATGGTCACGAGGCAGGACGGGAGGGGGAGTGACGTGGTTACCCACCATTAGCAGCTTCTATGTGGCAGCAGCATGTTCAAACATGCATTATGTTACCGCTAATATCCTGGAAACCTGATTAAATGTGTTACTTTGGATAAAGTATGACTACTGTGCAGACTGAGTATTACTACAACCCATACATTAATCTGTCACACACTAATTTTTCAAGTTCTACAACAATTAAAGTATTTTGAATGGACCACTGCTGTAGGTGAGGGTCTGATAAATGGTTATTTCTGGTCTAACTTTGAACTTGGTAGTTATCTCAATTACTTCACCTAGCACAGTGGACTGCAATATAACTACATCTTCAAAGAAAGAATCAAGACAGACACAGAGGCAACAAAGTCATCGAGCCACATGAAAGCGGCTCTGAAGACGGAGAAAGACCTGAGGAATAAGGGAAATGAAGGAGATAATGGCAAAGGTGGAGCGTATTGAAAGGCTTTGCTCCAATACACAGCAGTAATATCTCAGTGGGAATTAATTGCTGTTTCGTTTGCAGGATTCTCTCACAATGAGGGATTGTTAGCATGAATAGATCCACATCTGATGGAAAACAATCATTGTGTGTCTTCTGCTGGCATTTCTTATTTTACGTTTCCTCTTTGCCTTGTTTTTAGAGCAATTTCCCGCTCGTCTTAAAAGGGGAGTCAGAAAAACATTGTTTACCTTTTTTTTTTCCTTTGCTTGTCACTAAAGAAACTTTATGCAACCAGTTCTTTTCAATTTACACTTCAAAGAGGTGAAACAATGCAGAGCTGCTCTGAGAGAAACTGGATTAAGTTCAAATCCCTGGAAGATGGTTTTTCACTCCTGGCATTTTGGCCCATCTAATACATATTTCTCCCACTAATTATACCCCAGTAATAAATTCAGTCTTTAGAGCTTTAGGGAAGTGTACCAGAACATTTCAAGGTTTCGTTTCTCTGCATATATCGGCATAAGTATCTCAACTGTGGGCTAGTGCCTCTAGTCCTAAGACTTTTGAGAGTTTATACTTTGATTACTTGATGTTACTTTTGTTCAGTTTTTTTGGGGTCAAAATATCCCATTGAGTCACATTAACTCCACTCCCCCCCCCCAAATATGTTTAATTGCATTTTATTTAACATCTTAACATTCCAAACTTCTGTATTCTCCCTAAACTTGCATAAATTAAGAAATAAAGTACAGAATTTCAAAATGAAAACAGTAAACAAGTCATAAAATCTAAGACCTGTCACCTCTTTAGATGAGTCCTTTTTCCAGTTCTAGAAAGATCATCAGACCCAGATTTATGGTTTCTATGGGGTTCAGAAAGTCTTTCCCTTTGCTTCTGGTATATATTTCTCTCTCCAGGCCATTGACTTATTTTATCTAAAGCCTCGAAGAATCAGCTTCCGTACTCTCCTGACACAATGCAAGACCTCTGCTTTAAGTTATAGAGGCTCTATGCAACATTAGCATAGTCATAAAGCAGCTTTGAAGTAATTATTTTGCTTGATTGACCTGTTCTGTTGAAAAAGCGGACATTTCCTCCTCTATCGGGTCTCCCCCTACCAGAAACGGCGCTTTCAGTTTAGCCCATTGACGCTCGCGCTTGTTTTGGTTTGAAAGTCTCGCGACACACAATACTACCGCTATAAGGCCGGTCGTAAATCCGTTTTGACAAATATGCATGTTTACTCTGCGATTCGGTTTTTGCTTTTATACTGCTTTGATAATTACTTTTACTAGATGCCTTTGTAGCCATGGTGACTAGCCGTGGCCTGTTCAAAACAACCGTAAGTTGCCTATGTTTACAACATTCTTCTTCGTCTGTCGACTAGTTTCGCGCTCTGGAGCTCCCCCTACAGCTTTGGGGTGGGCACTGCATGGTAAACATACCCAGACTTGCATTGATCTGCTTTAAGTAAAGCACCAAGTAAGATTCAGGAAAAACGACGTGTTTATGGTGCATGAACAAAAGATGTACGCAGGGTGTCATAGTGCTATAATTGTTGACTTTAGTTTTCTCTTCACTAACTAGGGTTGCACCAAATTACTTTTTGGGGGATTCCGATACCGATGTCGGAAATTTTGATATTTGCCGATACCAAAACTGTTTATGAAAACATATTGTGACCATGGCCTTTACTGCTTTACTCGTGTAAGGTTTTATTTGGTTGTAGTAATTACCACTTCCTTTCTTAATAAAATAACAATACAAGAATTAATAAATGACACTACAGATCTAACAATGAGTCCAATTTATCTCATTACACTGGTATTAGGTGTAGTATCGGCACACTTTTATGAATATTGAGTACAGTATACACATATGGCCAATACAGGTATCTGTATGTGTACATCAATTATCATTAAGAATGACTAAACCTGACTGTACAGACAAGCTTTATTGGGCAATATTATTCCCACAGGTTCCCACAACAGCCGGATAGGAACTATAATAGAAATATTTATCTTAAAGTTTCACAGAGACTATACAAATATGTACGCAAATCCAAGACACTCAAATAATCATACTTAACAATACAACCAATGATTAACACAAACTACCACCATCACCTTATTCCAACCTTGAATTCCCTCCTCCAGAACCAATGAAAGGCTCATGAGCACCCGGAGACACCTTTTGTCTGCATTTCACTTCACGACACCATTCCACACCAGCAACTAGATACTTTTTTTGAATGTTCGCTGTCGCAGATTCATCACATGAGGAAATTTTTGGAGGAAGGGAAGAAAAGGAAGAGACATAGAGATAAGCCAAGTGTCAGCATCAGACTGACTTGTACTGGCTACAGAGAGCTCAGAGGAGAGACAGGATGTAAGCTGAATGTTGGGCCTGCTTCCAACATAACTTTACATCAACTTTAAGGACATTTCCAGCTGAACATATTAAACCCATTATATCAAGCACATTAATGTTTTTCATGCTTTCATGATCAGAACATACAACAACACATTAAACCCATCTACAGGATTCTTTTTATCCTCCAAGATGCCTTCTGAAAAACCTGAACGCTGAGTCATCTTATGGAATGGCCTTTTTCCTCCCCTCCTCTCTCATAAATCAATGAAAACTGACACGGCCGACCAGCCTCCTCGGGCTGATCCTCTGAGTCTCAGCACTGCCTGGACGCTCCCTCAGGCCTCCATCACTTGTCAACTTTTTGCTAACTAAGTTTTCGAAGACCATGTATTCCAGGGTTAGAAGTATCATCTCTGTTTCCTAAAAACCGATTCAGCTTCACTAACTCGGAAATGTGCCTACTCATTTGGGGCTTTTCAGTTGCATTTTAGCAGATTTGTTCTGAGGAGTATTAGCATGCTGCTAACAAGCCAGAAATTTGACCTGGTTAATACACATTTTCTTATGTGATAAACTTTTATCAGACTTTTTATTTATTTCTCCGCTGGTTATTTTGGCGTTTTGAGTAAATGTAACTGCTGTATTTACTTGTAATATTATGTGTTGTGTATATTAAGTTTGTATTGAATGCAAATTCCTTGAAGACAAATGTTTCTATAGTGTTTTATTGGACAGAAAACATTGCTCCTTTTAATAATGTTTGCATATCTATTCAAAGAAATGGAGAAAATAAGCTCTTCTGCTTGCCTTGTTCTCCAGAGCCTGTACCTGTTCCTGGCCCAGCCCAACTGCCTGGTCCACCTGGATCTGTCTGGTACCGACTGCACCGTGGACTCGGTTTGTGCTCTCCTCTCTTTTACAGTTCCTATCCTGCCGTCACTGTCTGATTTCATTCCCAGGATGGGATTCAGGCCAAGCAACAGAGACGCTGTGTCCTGAATGTGAAATGCCCACCATGCAAAACCTCAGTTGACTTTGTCACAGAGCTCCTCTCATGTGCAGGGCTGCAGGTGATGCTGGATGCGCATTGGATCCTCTACAACATGACTCTAAAGGCACCTGATGAAAATTACAGGCATATTTGATTCAGCACTCTCAGTGGTTTGGCTTGTTTGTGTCCTTTTTTTTGGCCGTGTGATGGATTGGTGACCCACCTGCAACCCTAAATAGGACATAGCGGGTGTAGGAAAAGATGGATGGATGGGATATTACTTTATTCGTTATCTCTACAGAGAGTGACTGTTGTGTTGATAATGCTTCTAAATTTAGCAGGTCTGTGTGCCAATATGATAAAACAGCATCTTGCAGGTAAGCTCCCAGCTGTGTTGCCTGACAGGAGTTCAGTGAGTGCAGATAAATAGTCTGCCACTGCTGGTTACTGCTTATATGGCTTCTCCTCTTGTTTCACTGTTTATATTAGAGACTCAGTGGAAGATGTGATGTTACAGCTATACTCTTTTATTTTTAGTTGCTTCTGTTTTGTGGTGTTGAGCCTGATCCTGAAGCCTATCAAAGCTGGATAGATGTTTGTCCTTTTATTTTTCCCTCCTCTGCAATGAGGTTAGAGATCAGTGTCGGCTACAGATTTACGCTGAACTCTGCTCTTGTTCAGCAACTTCTCAGTGAAACACAGTCTTTATGCTGCACTGTGTTTTACTGCATGATATCAGGCCTTTGTACAAGCAGGCTGGTTAGTTTTGTGGCATTTTATGTTTTATCATTCATTTCCAATGCTTTCCAGAACAATCGGTTACACTTTCTTTTTTTAGGTTTTGTGCTTATTTAAAATTCTTACTACTCAATATAGTCAGTTTCTGAGACATTTTGCATCACTTTATGGGAAAAACCTGGCATAAAACCCTGTTGTACACAATCTGATACCCATCATCTGCTGCCTGGTGGATACACAGATACAATAATTCTCGGCATAGTTATTTATTGTGTGTGATGTCAAAATAAATTATTGACATAGCACACAGTAATTAATTGTTAATATACAAAAATGATTTTAAAGTATGCTTTATTGTTTTGTTAAAGGGTCAGTTAAAGACTTCAGATTAAAGATATTAAACTTCTCATTTTTTCTTGGGTTGAGCTTTAAGGGTTAAAGCCTTAAATCACCTCATGAAAATCTTTGCTCAATGCTGCCATTAAATCCTACCCAACTTTGCTTTTTTAGTGATGCCTGATGCATTTATTATGATATTAGGGATGTCACAATTAGAGATATTCTTAATGATAGTTGTCATCACGATTTTACGATTATGATGATTGTGTTTGACAATACATTTGACAACACTATGTAAAATCACACGAGAGCTCCTTATGAGTCTTTTTAAGTTTTACTTATTTATAGTTTTTGTGCCTAATGTAAGAAATTATAAAGCAGCAAAGTAAAGTAACCCATATGTCTCGCTTGGATTTCTCTCACAGAAAGCAGTGGGAAAGGCTGAAGGACCTCTACTCCTGCTTCTGTCTGTAAACTACATAACTAAAATGTTCTTGGACATTTATTTTGAAACTGAGTAGAGAATTGGGAAACTGAAAATGTAGCTAGAAGAGTGGCTGCTGTTTGAGATGTAAATAATAATGAAACAGGGAAAATAAAGAAACACTAATTGAAATTAAGCCCCATTTCTTTTTACAGACCAGTGCACCCCGACGACTTAAAGCCACAGAGCTCACGATGAGATGGTTAGGTCTGAACCCTAAAACTATCCATCAATAAAGATGTATTTTAGGGTTTTTTGAACCTGTATAATGTTGCATTCATTGAACATCACATCAGCTCATCACGTTGCCCTGAAAGTCCCAACAAAGTCGTACATATGGAGCATTGCAAATGACACAGTCACTAGATTTCTTAATGTCAGCTGAACAGAGCATCATTGAATCAAAATACCATTTTCAGCATTTGCCTCTGTTGTAACTGGTTGGTAATTATCCCGCAGCTGCAACATATTTAAAGCATTTTCTTCTTTCACTGCAACTTTTTCATGACTGCTTTACAGGCTCCACAATAAGATCTTAGCTTCTATTTATAACCAAAAATATCTGACTAGGATGATTTTATCAGTGTGTTTGGAGGGAATAATTCTTTGTGCTTTCCCACTGACATACACCTTTACTGCAACTCGCATGAAAACATGACCTTTTAAGGAAAGTGGCAATAGTGAGGGATCTTTACGATTCATTAATTGTGGCGTTTGATACTGTGATTGTGAGATTATGTGATCAAGAAATCTGTTTCTTACACATTTTGCTGTTATTGTGAGGATCCTGGTTGCCTTGTCCCTCCTTGTGCTATAAAAATAATTTCTTTTATTTTTATTTCATTCAACGTATTTTATTTATTTGTTTATTGTTGTTGTCACTTTCACTGGAGTCCCAGTCTCGGTACATGGAGCACTCGCCCAGCCAGCTGAGCCACCTGGCGCCCCATTTTTATACTTTTCGGAGAAGCATCTTAATACCTCCTCTGGTTTCTATGAGCCGCACCGTCTTTGGTCTCTGACCTGTTTGCTGCGCTCCACCTCACCTGATCAGCTCAAGGAGAAATCCTTTTCATTTCATTCCCATTAATGGGAGCCAAGAACGTTTGTTTTGGGTTGCTTTTATGAATTAATGTCACTGAATCTGTTTTTATTTTCTTTTTTGGACAAGATTTCCAGCAGAAGGCCAAGAGTTTTGTCTGAGACGCATCTTGTTGTTTTCCTAACAGACTCTTATCCTTTTAAAGCAGAACTGTCAGATGGAGGCTTTTTTTGTGTTTGCTCGTTGGACTGAATTATTAATAAGTTTCTGTTTTTAATCTGTGCTGACGTTCAGACAACGGTAGATCAATTTGTGTGATGGATCACACCGTCTGGGAATGGATGTGTCCGATGGTTTAACCTCTCGCTGGTGATGAGACAACACTTTAAAAGTCTTGGAAGAGTTTCATTCCTGTCATGTTTTCCTCTTGTGTCCAACAAATGAGTTTTTTATCATTCTATATTGAGAGTAATTGGGTCCCTGTACTATTTAATGTTCCCCTAAGCTTTTTATATTTGAAAGTCGGCCATTGATGGATTGTGGATGGCTGCATGATGTTCCACTGATCACATAAGCACTAAGCAGGGAGACGGTATGTGGCTTTGCATACCTGATGTGAACTTCTCTGAAGCCTTCTCCCATTTTTAATGGAAAGGTGATGAATATGCACGAACAAATTGAAGAACAGTAAGTCTTTTTTTTGTCCTGCTTAGGTTCAGCTTGACTTTGATTCAGTGCCATACAATTACACTTCTTATTGCCCATTCAGTCCTGCTGTGGGAAATTACAGCACTTCTCTGACAGATGAGCACTTTCCGTACACACTTTGTGAGATTGGTCGAGCTCGGAGGCATTAACCCTCTAATAGGCAGGAACGATGAAATAATTAAGGAAAATAAGTCATTGTTCTCTTAGAAAATGGTCAGACTCTGCTGTCTACTTCGTTTGAATAGTTGCTCAATTTTGGATGTGGGTCTGAGTTATGGTTAAAATGGCGACGAGCAACTACTTTGCTGGGCATGAAACCCACTTCAGACCTTCATTTTAATATTTTCTAATGCTTTCTGGCTATGCATGACTGAGAATAAAATCTGCTATAAATCAGTTCTTAAACTTCAAGTCTAATTAATTTCCTCCCTTGATGGGCCCAAAAGCAGAGTGGGAATACACTTTTATTAACTTAATCTATGGAAATCTGAGTCAGGCTGAAGGAACTTGAACTATTAGTTAAATCTTTAACAATGCATTTTCATTAGAAGCTTGTCATCAACTATGTTCCTAAAAGTGTTAGGACGTCCACCTTTCCCCGCACATGAACTTTGATGACATCCCATTTTTAATCCATTGAGTTAAACGTGTTAATTGGCCGCTGTAACAACTTCAACACTTTTAGTTTAGGAGTATGTTTGTGGGATTCTATGACAATTTTTCTGAATGTTTTACCTGGATTGGAAAAAAGAGGATCTGACCAGGGAAAAAGCTCTCTGTTTGGACTGTTTTAATAAAATATTGGTCACATTTGGGCAAAAAAGAACAATTTGGGCAATGTTTGCCTGCAGTGGGAACTTGGCCTTATTCATCCCCAATGTGTTGTTTTGGGTCGGAGGTCATGACTCTACAGGCCACTTCCTCCGCACCATGCTCACTTATCCACATCTTTGAACACCTGAGATGTCCAAAGACTTTTGTAATAATAGTGTATACTGTTTGGGAAATATAAACCAAACTTTAATTGTGGCTATCCAAATAGGTTGATGGTGATGATGTAGCTGCGGCTGCATGCCCCCGTTTGGCTCATTGCAAGTACATTGATCCTGTTCCCGTAGTGAAGTAGTTAATTTCTCTGGAGTCAAAGCAAGTTTTTATCATTAGTTTGAGCATATATTGTATGTGTTGGTTTGTTTACATCTAGCAGTGAGCTGTATTGCAGCACTCTTCTAAGGATGATGCAAGCTAATTTAACAGCGATCAGAAAGCAGCAATTGTTTATAATAACCGTAAAACTCAAACCTTCCATTATTTTACACAAACATCTTCTGTATTTGATGACAATGGTGACATAATCTTAGAATAGATGTAAAACGCTGTTGTTTCCCGATTTTTGACGAGCTGTAACATCTCATTCTGTTCCCCTATGTCTTTAGACAGCCTGCCAAGTCTCGAATGTTTCTTAAATAACGCCTGTATTACACATGAAGGGATATATTTATTTAATACAGCTAAATTGTTATTTTTCTTTTTTGCCTGTTAATTTTTTTCATTCGTGTCAGCTTTAATCTTTACCCGTTACAATTTGTGTGAAGCTAAAATAACTTGCAGAGAATGATGGTGCTTGCTTGGTGTCCTCTGTGTTCCTGCCAGTTGTTCGGGGCCTTGCTGCGAGGCTGCTGTGCTGACCTCTCCTACCTGAATCTCTCCAAGAATTCCTTCTCTCACAGGTGAGCACAAGCCTTAGATACTGTATAAATTGATTTTTCTTTCTTTTTTCATGTTCATAAGGGGAAAAAAAACAAGAAAAAAGCACACAAACACATTTGTTTTCTTCTTATGACTCAGCCAAACAGCTCTGGAGGAATTCCAGCTGGGAGACACGGAGGAGAGCAACCATCATCATCATTTGTTTTCCTCTGTAGATTAGCGTTTAGCCCCGGACCTCGCTCACAGATTGGCATACTTGCGCGCCTCATGTCCCTCTTTCGTTCTGCTTTGCAGCATATGTGTGCAGAAAATGTTTTCCCGTGTACACATGTCGCTGTTTACTAACAAGTTTTCTGTCTGTCAGGCACTTGTTTGAATGCCCACAAGTCTTTTTTTTTTTAGTTTTTTTTTTTTTTTTCATCTTTTCCTTTATTTTTTCATGAGTGCACTGGCTGAATGTGTGTGTCTTTGTTTACTTAGCTAGAAGGCAGAGTTCTGGCTCTCATCATGTCGTGTCCCTGAGGGGCCCGGCAGCTCTCCCTGCTCAGCATATTACATTACAGAATTACTGAGAGAGAGACACAGAAGTTAGTTAATTTCAGATGAGAATTATTGTTCTAATCCCCAGGCTCCCATGTCTGCATTATTGTACTCGCTCTGTCTGTTTCTTTGTATCTACAGTATATCTATCCATCTTTTAATTCAGTGCTTTTGTCTGGCGGCACCTGCTGAATCCATCCTCTGGATTTTTATCTCCCCCTTCCCATTCCTCCTTGCTCCTTTTTCCTTTCTCCTCATTCTGTTGTTATGCACCTCACACCCCCTTCTGTCTCCTTACCACTCTCTTTTTTTCTTGCTTCACCTTTCATCGTCTTCACTACCCCTGTGTCCGTAGTCCGTCCCACCTCCTACCCGTGCTCTGGTATTAACTGCATGCTGGGTCAGTGCTGGCTGTCAGCGTTACGGTGACTACAAGGAGTCACAAAGCTGAACCAAGCTGATAAGAACAGCCCGACTGCTGCTCATGAATATAGAAACGCCAGCCTCGGACCTCTTCTCAACTCATTGCACGTGTACATGTACAGATGTCTGCACTTTGGAGACACAATTAGCAAGCCGTGTAGATACTGTTACTCACACGTGTGCGTGTTGTTATAAGTTGCTGATACAGCTCTCCAGAGAGTGTTATATGAGACAGACGGTGACACTGTATCTGTTTATATGACAGAAGCCGTTCTGTAGCTGTGGAGGCTCGACAGGCTATATGCTAATCATTACAGATGGGCCAAAGAAGTGCTTTTGTTCCCCTCACTGGGAGGTTATCGTTCTGGCTGCGACTCGGCTTGTAATAGAGCTGCCTGCCTTTCCCTCGCTGCTGTCTTAATGTCTTTATCCTCTTTTTGCTTTTGACCTTTTACATTTTTCACAATCTTCTTGATCTTTTTTTTCTCACCATGACTTAATTTACTCCCCTTTTTTCTCTTTTCTTCTTTTTCTCACAGTCTCCCATATTTGGTTTTATCATGCTGCCAAGTTAACGTGGTTTTCTCTGTGTCGGAGGAATGTTGGAGTTGGATTTTATTCTGTCAGTAAATATTTCCAGGTTTCCTTTTATGTATAGTCATGCATTTAGGCTACTGAAGGAGTAAAATTAGGTTTCCATTATTCAGGGCTAGATATTTTACATTCATTGTATTAGTTATCACTTCTTTCTTTCAGTACCTGTCTGAATGTTTGACTGGTACTGTTTATTACCAGGCTTGGTAAGTATATGATCCTTCATTTGCATCGTATTAGTACATACGTATATATTGAAAGTCGTAACTATCAGGTTTCTTTTTGTACAGTACCAGATCATTTATCTGGGTTGTATTTGTCAATTCTTTGCTCAGCATATACTGTATAATATCAGGTTTCCCCCTTTTTCAATGCTCGCGCCTCAGGGTTGATTTAATTTCCATGCAATGAAGCTCTTTTTTACATGCATTTCTTTTTCTAAGGCTACATCCCATTCCAGCTCCTTTAGGTTTTGTTTATTCCTGCTTCTTGTTTGTCTCATCCTGCACTTTGGATCGTAACTCTGGGTCATAGAGACAAACACTAAATGGGCCTACTCTTTAACATGGCTAATAGGATCTAAAGTGGACCAGAAACAGGAAGTGCTTCGTAATTAGTCATTATATTACCAAGCAAGTACATTAATGCTCTCATATCTATGAAACAGCTGTGCCAAACACATGGGGACATGAGGAAATGGTTTCAGCCGTCATGGAGATGGAGGTTCAGTGCAGCTTTCTCTGTAATGATCTGTCTTTGAGGCACAAGCTGTGTTATAAATCTGTTGCTAAAGGCAGGAAAGAATATGATTCTATCCTTTGTATGATTTATCAACTCATTATTTATCCGAGTGAGGATGGAAAAACTGCAGGAGTGAAAAAAAATCTCCCAAAAAGAAGAAAACACGATTCTCACACAAGTAAACAACATATTGGCTGTCTGGAGAGGAGAGGTAGCATGTAATCACCTCCTGAAGAAACAAACCTTATCGTTGTGCAAAGATGAATTCATCCATCCCGCTTCCCCTCTCCTTGTCCCTGCCACTCATCACTTCATCCCGCTCTATCCAGACTCCCTTTATCTTACCTCTTGGTGAACTATTTGTAAGGATTATTTGAAGTAGCAGATTGGCTGCTTCTGATGCAGATCTGAATCTGCACACTGCATTCATGGTCCTGTCTGACTCTGAGGAATACATTGGACATCCCTGCTGACACATTCCCCGGATTGTGGGCTAATTTGCAGTATTTGCCAAGCAGATGTTTGGATGATTAATTAGTGTTATGCTTTAAGCAGTTGCTACCATAGATGCCAACTTCACCACTTCTTGGTGGTGACATGATATAATGCTGACCTCAGTGTCACAGCTTACATCTGTCTGCTTCAGCCCTGCTACATTATTTTTCATTTGTGACTTTCATCCTCGTCTGATGCAGATTTATGTCGCGCTTCATTGTGTCCTTCCATCATCCTTGTCTGGTTAAGTCCTCTTACAGCCTTTTTACTAACTGCCAAATTGTGATCCATCTTCGAGAATCGCTCTTCCCTCCCTCCCGCTCAAACAACTCACTATTCTGTCGGTTTTGTCCTTTTCCAGAAAAGCGAGAGACTCTCTGCCAACTTTCCGCCAGTTCTTCAGCTCAGCATTCAGCCTGACCCATGTCAGCCTGGCCTCGATGAAGGTCCCCCCTGATTCACTGAGGTGAGTCTGTCACAGGCAAGGATTTACAGACATTCAGAGGGAAAACTTTGCCACTCATCTTTAGTGTGGGCTGGACTGGAAAGGAAACAGCCATATACCATGTAGCTTATGTATTTAAATGCCTTGTGATGCTGTCACAAGATTAAAATAAAACCAACTTTTTTAATCCTAAAAGGATATTGCAGTTTCATCAAACAAATAATCATCATTAATAACTGTTTTTAACAGTCTTGTATCATTCTTTTGACTGAACAGTTTTTATTAAGTATAAAGGGTGTTTTTATCTGTTCATTTAGTTTATTTAACCCCGTTACAGCCAATGTGTCATATTTCATACCTACTGTTTCTGGGACCTTTTGCTTCACACTACGGTAAAAACTGCTGGAAACTCTGTTGTATATGATCTACATCAGGAGTCCTCTGACAAGACAATGAATTACAGAGCAATGGAGGCATGGAATAAAATCATTCCTGTTTATCTAGTTAGGATAACTTAGACGGTTTTGAGCTGTTCTCTTTTTCTCCTTACTCATTTGCAGGTGTGATGAGATGATGTTATGCTTTGGTTTGAGAAGAGTTTCGATGCCATTGTGCTGGTTGATGCTATTTTTGTACTTTGAGCAGGGGTCCTTGCTTTTGTTGTCTGCGAGTTGTAAGCTTTTATGTTTCTGTATTTTAATTAATAGTTGTATTCTGTGAAGGATTCTTGCCAGGAAGATGGCTGCTGTAAAAGGTTAGCAGCTAATGAGGAGGTGAACTACACATGTATGAGAATGTTTTTGCTATTTTAACATTTGTTCAAGGGCCAAATAAGATCTTTACAAAATCTGTCCACCGTTTCTTGAGTCAGGTGTTACATTATTGTTTTTTATTTTGCTGACCCAACAAATGGCTGCAAAACAAATTTTACTTCATATCACAGAGTCATAAAAGAGATGCAACATCTTGTTGAATGATGTCGGCATTGCATCGTATTTATTTTGATCTCCTGCACTTGCTATTGCTGTTCTTCCTGGAGCTGATCCAGCATGCTTCTTTTCAGACAGAATGATTTAAAAACTAGATATACTGTATAGAGATGCATCCTCGTTCTTGCATTTCCAGTCCAACTTGTTCCCCGGGTGAACAACATATATAAACATGCATCTTAAAATACAGGTAAGACATTAAAATAACATTGGAGGTTTTATCTTTTTAAAAGGTTACAGATGAAGTAACCTGCGATGAGGGAGGGCCATCTCCGATCAAGTGGCACATAAATCTGTTATCAGTGTTTCAAATCCACATAATGAGTGTGCCAATGATAAACAGTGTCTACACACACAGTAGACTCACCTGACCTTTAGAGACGTGTGGATCTGATGTGCCAAACTGTAATGAGTCTACCTTGTGATGCCGTGACAATGTGCTCAGTCTGTTAGGTTTATTTACTCTCTGGATTCATGGTGAAGTGAGAGAAACAGAAAGGTGGGGTGATAGAGAATAAAAGAGGCAGCTATTCTGAATTAAAGTCTTAATTAGTATTCAGAGACAAAAATGATGAGCCCATCAGTCCTGACTGTACAGTAGATGATACCCAGCAGCACTTGTGTAACCGCATGCTGTTTGTGTTGTGCATATACAGTATACTGGTGAGTCAGGCCTTCCTAATGTGGCGATATTATGAATATTCTGCTGACTCTGTTGTTCTGACTTCTGTTTCACCACCTGTAACAGCCAGTTGGTAACTAAATCTTCTCCTCTTCATTTAGAACATCTTTGACTTTGTACATAGTTGGCAGAATAAACAGGTTAATGGTGCAAACAATAAAGTTGGGTCATCAAGTTTAAATACAGTACCGGTTAGATAACTGGCTGCAGAAGCACATTAAATACTGGTGAATAATCTCTACTAGCAAAATATGTCTGGAATGTGAGTGGAATGATATAACATGAGGGTTAGGCTTGGATTCATAAAAAGAGTATATAGATTGTTCTGAATTACTTTGATAAATGTTTGGAATAATTTTGCAACATTTTATGCAGTAAATTGATTGAACTGATGAAACCTGTAAAGTCATCCAGTAAGGAAACTAAATTTACCTGAGCTAATATTGAGCTCAAGGTTTTCTCTCAGGTTTCATGTAGCCCACAGACAGACCACAAAGGTGGCTTAGGCTAGCAACTATCCAGCAGCAGATGGACTAATCTAAATGATGTTGGAATTAATATGTTGCCTGTCAGCTCAGTAAGCCCAGAGCCTTTCTCTCATAAGGTTCTGTGTTTAGTTTAAGTCTGTAGAGAATGATGCTAAGAACTGTTGATATGTGATCAACATTTCACAGACTTTCGTGTTTTTTTTTTTTGGTAATCTGTTCAGTTTGTGTCCAAGGTGGCGCACAACATGCCAGAAAAGCTTCATAGAAAGGAGCTTATGGCAATCTGTCGCAATTCTGGAGGTGTTGACATAAAGAGGTGGGACCTTTTTCTGCAGCTTTGAGATTTCCATGCATTCTTGACAAGGTGTGCCAATCACAAGCCCTGGGGTGCGGTCGAATAGTCCATCTTTTCCTAAGTCCTTGAAAAACATCACAGGGATATGGAAGGTGGCGGGAGAAATGTGGAGGGACTTCAGCAAATATGGCCGAGCTACACTGAGAATCCAACCAAATATGCACCAAAGTGTGATGCAGGGCCGGAAATATTCAGTGAAGGTTGAACAGAAAGTGGGAAAAAACTACTCCTGTCTTTTATCCAGGACGGTCCGGTGTTCCTGTGCCAAAGGAGAGCTTGAAGAAATGATCGGTGCATCTTTTATTCAGTATTTGGAGAAGTCGAACAGCTTCAGCCACGGTTTCTGCTCAGAGACTTCAGGGTTATTTCATTCAGTTAGGAATATTCCTGAGCAAAACAGACTGATCATCCAGACTTTGCACAACACTCAGGGAAAAAAATTAAACCGAGAAGTTAAGAGATGAATCCCATCCAGGCATCTGTCTGGTCCAGCAGCTTTCTGATCATATGACTTGGATTCAAAAAGAATAACGCTAAACTTAGACTGTTGATGACGATGATGATGATGTGTGAGTCATTATAAATAGGCACTAAGACTACTTGTGAATCCTATTTTTAACCAGCAGTCCTTTTGTTGGCAGCAGTTTTGACTGATGCTGCCTCTTTGTGTCGGGGAGAATTGCTGCCTCGGGAAATGTTTCATGTTTCGAACTTGAAGCTGCTCGTGTTAAAAATACATCCACTTCGTGATGCCGAAGGGTGTCGTAGGTGAGGGTTCACTGCTGAGGGCTTTTAAATCCTGGTTGTTCTATCCTGAACGTATAGCTGCTACACAACGGCCTTGAGAGAAAAGGGTTGTAATCCGCCCTCGCTGTTTACAGTACAGAGGTGTTGTTTTTTTCTTTTTCATTGTCATGGGCATGAATACCAAAATAGTTTCTGCCATATGGAGTGTACTTTGCATCCAAACCACCAGTGGGATTTAATCATCAATGTGCACATAAGGCTTCAAACGTTTTTGTTTTGCAGTGGAGCCAATCGGCTAATACGTTTGAAGTCGGAGGACGGACACTGAAGCCTCAGTGTTGGCCGGCTGCTCCCCTACTGACATGTCTCTGTGCCGGACTGTTTCCCACCAGCTCACTGTCTTTCAACCAGCTCACAGACAGCCAAGCAAAAGTTCTGTTTCCCTGCAGGGATAAATGGAGCGCTGCAGTTTAAAAGTTTCTCTGCAAGGTGAAGGCCCGCTGTTTAGTACCTGTAACCAAAAAACACAGTCAGTAGCAGAGAAAACAAAGCAAACTGCCAGCAGTGGGGATGGTCGCGAGCTGCATGCTGGATCTAAGCCCAAACGGAAGGAGCCGACTCCCCACTTAGCCCTTTCCTCATTCGCTTCTCATGCTGCTTCACTCTTAGATGTGTGTTTATTTTAAAGGAGCAACACCCCGCAGGGCCTCCACGTGCAAGCGCACTTTCTTTTTCCAGCCAGCAGAGCTTGTATACATGAGGATAAGCACACAACACCTGGCAGCTTCTGGTTCTGAAGCCTTTGAGGTGATTTCTGTTTGGGACATAAATGAGCTTTTACTCTTCTTTTCTAAGCTACTTTTCTGTAATCCTGTACCATGGCTCTAAAACTTTTAGATGTTCACAAGAAGAATGTAAAACAGGATGAAACGGTGGGGATGGGATAGATGATCCCATTTAGGTCCTTTTTAGAAGGAGGGGAAGAAACTGTTGGATTTATGTGGGAATGAGATCCTTCCTCATTATTTTCACAATTTTCCACTTGTCTTTATTCCCTTATTGTCAATCTTACCCCATTCAGAAGCTAAAACTCTTCTCACTTCTCTTCCCGTATCTGTTCTCCCGCTTATCGTTTTTTCTCCCCAGTTTGCTTTTGTGTTTCCTGCAGTCGGCCTTTCCAGTCTCACCCTGCTTGTGCTTTCCTTCAGGGCTCTCTTCCTGGGTTTGTCCAATAACCCTCATATCTCCGATTTACACCTGGACATCAGCGGCTGTGAGGTAGGCTCTGTCAGTCTTGGCTCCAGGTATATTCACTCATCATCTCTGCAGGTTAATGCTCATGGTTCTCCCATCGTCTTCCTCTCGCCTCTGTCTTCCTCCCACAGTTGAGGTCAGCAGGTGCCGGAGTGATTCAGGAGCTGTTTCCTCGAGTTTCATGCGTGGGGACTTTAGACATCTCTGACAATGGTAGGAAACATTTCTGTACACAAACCGTCCGCTGAAATGGTCTGTTTGTGTTATTACACCCACAGTTTGGACCTCCTCAAATGAATATTTCAGGAAGGGAGAGGTCATTCAGAGAACATTTTCATAACTACAAAAAAGTGGATAGGTATCTATTTTTGAAGTTAGACTCCAGTAAGCAGTAACATATTGAGCAATGGAGTCCCAGCGCCTCCGGGGCTTCAGATACCATTGGTAGCAGTTTGGAGATCACTTAGACGGCTGGATTATGGAGGAAATGTGGGAGCAGGGAAATGATCTAATAGGCAGAATCATTATTATATTCAAAGAACCGAGGTTGGGGGTTAATTGGCCCGGAAATTATGCTAAAAGAAAAATGAATGGGAGCAGCGATGTGGAAACTGAGGATTCTTTTTTTGTGAAAGGAGAAGTGACAGAGATAACAGACCAGTAGGAGTACCCAGTTTCACCAGAGGAGTAGAGACATGTTTTATTTTATTAATTGAACCCACTCTCAAGGTTTTTGTCAAGCTCAACACTGTCTAGAAGAGTCAAAATAAAATGCAAGAGACTTGGCTAATTTGGATATTTAGTAAAAAGGTAAATAATAATGCAGAAATCTAGATATAAATGAGACTTTTTTAGGGGAAGAAATGTTTTTATGGAAGAAAATGTTCAATATTATTCAGCGGTAAACATCTTTAAAGCTAAATTGAAAACTCATTTATTTTTCAAGGATTGTGGGTGTCCTTAATCTTTTAATAACTGTTTTTAGCATTAGCATAGTATTTTTTATCACTTTTTTTGTTCTTTAGTGTATATGCTTCTATAAATGTTTTAATGTTTATCTTTAAAGAGCAGGCCATGTGCTCTGAGAAATTTATATTATATTATATTATATTATAGGTATTATAATGGAGAAGCAAATGTTCTACAAACAACCATGTGCAAACCTTGCTTACCATTTATATCTGTAGCCAAAAAGCTGAGGATGTAGTTTGTTTGAGGGGTCTGCAGATATGGCAGAGTAATAACATTTAATTATGGCTGCCCTGTCAATCTAAATAAAAAAACACCCACTGAAACCACTAACAGGGACGCCTTATCTACTGAAGTGCAAAAATTGGTGATGCACAAAAACTTTCGACAATGGTGAGATAGGGCTTAAAAATTCACGTCTCTTATAATTATGGCTGCCACTCACTGCTGGGACACACACTGGCCAAAAGTAAAAGGACTTACAATAATCATTTGTGCTTTATGGATCGATACAGGTGAAATAACAGTTGAAATAATGTTTTAGTTTTTTGGTTGTTTTTCTGAATTTGTGAATATGTCTTGTCCTTATCGAATGTTGCACAAAACTTTCTCTGGCTCCTTTAGTGTTTGACTGATATTGATTTAATCTACAGAATCATCACAAAGTCTCCTAATTTGGTATTTTAAAAGATACAGGTGAAACTCATTAATGGTAATAATGATTAGGGGTGTGACGAGATTAAATTTGACGATATTTCTCGTTTAAGTGAAAAGCTGTCTCGCGGGTATATACTGTAGACCAAGTTTCTGCACAAATTAACGTAGGTGCGTTCAGATCAAACGCAGCGTCAAAGACGTGCGTAATGCCGGGAGTTGATCGCTGGGTCAATAAAATGTCAGACGCTGGATTTTCGTCCATGTCAAGGACAGGCAGTTGTCCGACGGTTTGTGACGCGCGTCGGTAGGATTTGCCGTCGGTTTGTTTAACAGAGGCCGATACAGCAGAGAGCGAGGCAGGCTTCATGTGATTAATTTGAGAGGGGCACGGCTCTATCAATCATCCATGCGCCGCGTCTGCGTTCACCAGATAATCCAGAGATGTTCTGGAGCTGCTGATGAGCGGCTTCCAGCGGTTTCCTTCTCATCCCGGCCCAGACTGACACCTGCAGACCTACATCAGCGCACCTCCCAGGACACCAACTAACACCGGGT
>JAVQJG010026978.1:0-12550 GCA_036024015.1 Craterocephalus amniculus
TAGAGCGTAAACGTCGTGTTTTATTCCCGGTAGAACGTAAACATCGTGTTTTATTCCCGGCAGAGCGTAAACATCGTGTTTTATTCCCAGTAGAACGTAAACATCGTGTTTTATTCCCAGTAGAACGTAAACATCGTATTTTAGTCCCAGTGGAACGTAAACATCGTGTTTTATTCCCAGTAGAACGTAAACATGGTATTTTATTCCCAATAAAACATAAACATCGTATTTTATTCCCAGTAGAACGTAAACATGGTATTTTATTCCCAGTAGAACGTAAACATGGTATTTTATTCCCAGTAGAACATAGACATCATATTTTATTCCCAGTAGAACATAAACATCGTATTTTATTCCCAGTAAAACGTAAACGTCGTATTTTATTCCCAGTAGAACGTAAACGTCGTATTTTATTCCCAGTAGAACGTAAACGTCGTGTTTTATTCCCAGTAGAACATAAACGTCGTGTTTTATTCCCAGTAGAACGTAAACGTCGTATTTTATTCCCAGTAGAACGTAAACGTATCGGATGTTCATGGTGAATCTGATGGGAATGTGTAAAAAGTTGGAGCAGAGGTCCATCAGTCTGAGACCGAACATGAAGTGTGTAAAACCGCTTCTAAAGATTCACATATCAGGAGGAATCTCTGTACGCTTGGGACAGGGCTGGATGCTGAGGACATGACGCTATGGAAACCAGTTCAGGGACTCAGGAAGACTTCCACAGATGCAGGTTAAAGCTTTGTGATGCATCACAGCAGGAGAACCGGTCTGGTCCTGGTCCTTTTTTAAGTTTTTCCAACTGATTGCATGACCTTTAAACTCCTACCGTCAGTGTGATGTAAGAACTAAATGCGGCCCGTGAGGCTAAAGTCCACCGACCTGGTCGTCCTCTCTCGCCTCTAATCGTGCCCTTTCAACGCTCGTCACATAAAGTGCCATCCAGCCCGGGTTAGCGGCAGTGAAGTGGCTGTAAAGCATCCATGCGGGCTTCCTGAGCGAACCTCTTTCAGGTGGGAAAGGAGCATTTTAGCATCATGTTATATTTATAAAGCGCTTTTCATGTATAAGCTTCATACAACTTTGAATGTAAAACATTTTCTATGTTTTTATTTTTACTTTTTATTACTTATTTATATATACATTATTTATTGATCTATGTTTATTGGTTAAGAGACAGTCACCAGGGATGGGAGCTCATGCTTTATGTATGTGTAAAGATAATAAGGTGTATGTCTTACATCTCTGTTATATCGTGTTGAATGAACGTTTTTTAATTATTTTTTTATAAATAATTTACATTTTTGCAAACAAACATGCCAAAATCAGGCGAATAAAGCAGGAAACGAATGAAAACACAGATCTAATCGGAGTAGAAGCTGCAGCTCAGGTGTTTTAAAACAGTTGTTGCTCCGTTATTTGGCTCAGATGCTGAAAAAAACAAATTACATGAACGAAAACCGGCATACTGCTGCCCTAATTAGGGCACAAGACAGTTTTTTGCCCCAATTCTGAGGTAAAGTCTTATTATTTTCCGCCGAGCATCGGTTTAATTTACCACCTTCCACTGAGCAGCTATAAAACTCATTCAATTATGGACCAACGCCCAGGAGGAAAGACATCAGCAGTGATCTAAGAGAAGCACCTGTTGCTGCCCATCAGTCAGAAGGTCATTTCCACACCATCTGAACAGCATTTAATTTATTTTTATTGTGTAGCTGAGTCTCCACATTTCATCAGGGTTCAGTATGAATCTATTAATCTCCGGTTCCATTAAACTAAACTGCACGAAACCTCTTCTGCTCTCATGAGGTATTATTTGAGTTAAGTTACAGAAATGAAGCAATTTTCTGAGTAACACCTGTAGTATTTTAAATTAATGTACACATATAGACAAATAGTATGCAAATCAATATAATTCAGCTTTTACTTGTTTAGATTTTGCTGATCAGGATTTGAAGCTTTGGAAAACCTTTTGAATTTTTCAGAAGCTGCAAAAAATCTTCCGAGCTAAAAAACTCAGAAAATTGTCCTCATTAATGTCGATCGATACCACCGATCCCAATTTATACCACACAATGTTTATTTTTACTTGAAATTTGTTGTCATTTTTGTTTATATTTTATCTTTTTTTTATTTCACCATCGTTTGTTGTAAAAAGCAGAGAGGAAAATAGAAACCTGTCTTCCAATTTACTGCATTTTTAGTGAGGTATCGGTATCAGCAAGTATCAGTATCGTGTGGGTTTGGAAAAAGTGGTATTTTTGCATCCCTAGTTTAATCTTTTATGTTAAATTGCCTGAATAAAACAACTTTCCTGCATATTCTAACTTTCCCAGTATGTCTGCACATCTCAGACTCTCCAGGCCTCATTAAAATTGGTTAAAGTTAACGTTAAAGTTGATGACCTTCCGGTTAGAAAAGGTCTGAACCGGTCCGGCTCGCTGGGAAGGGTCGCGGGACACCCGGTGGTCCCATCCTCCTCCTCCTCATCATCATCACAGATGAATCATCCTCTGTCTTTTTAACGCATCGTGTTGTCATGTTGGAGACCCGGAGTTGCGCAATCTGCAGTCGCAGCAAAACACACGCTCCTCTTTCTACGCTTGCGAGGACCTCTGCGCGCGCGCTCATTTCCGTGTCTTCTCCTTTTATATTTAACTAAATTCCCCTACAACCGTAACGCCGGGCATTAACCCCGCAAATAACTCCTTAAAACGGCGAGGAGAGGCGGAAACGTCCTCTAAAAACTGCAGCAGGTCCTCACAAAGACAGCAACCCGCACGCGCACCGAGGCAGAGCGCGAGCGAGCTTTGCCTTTGCGGAAGCCAGTGGAGCCGAGGCGGCGCTAAATTAAATTAGCATACTAACTAGTTATCTGTGGATGGACGGGCGAGCGGAGCCGCCTGAGCACATACTGCCGTTTTAAAGCCAAGACACCGACCGAGTCCGGCCTCATTTTGTTGGGATCTTCTTGCCATCCGCCTGCCGAGGAGATGGGGGACAAGGCGGGCACCAGGTAGGACGGCTAGCCGCTAGTTAGCTCCGCTCCCATCGCACTTTGCTAGCGTTAGCAGCGGGCGCTGCTGCTGCTGCTGGGCCGGGCGGGGGAGGCTTCCCCCCGGCCCGCGCTGCACAGATTTGCTCACTTTGCGAGGGGGGAAACGCGAACGACAGATCAGCGAACACTTCCAGCAGCACCCCGGTTCATGGTTCGGCTCACCCCCCGGGACAATGACCTCTTAGCGGTGTGCGAGCTTAGCGGAGCAGGGTGGGGTTAGCTAGCCGCGGACCGCACGGAGCTCCAGCCTCCGCTTCTAAAAATCTGTCCGATTTCAGCCAGAGGCTCATCTGACATCCACACGAGATATAAAACACCACAAATAATCAAACAGCCGTTATTTGTGTAATTAATTAATTATTTATGAACGATCCGCGCGGCTGTCTGTGTTGTGAGCAGGAATTCCCACGGTGCTTTTTCAGCAAAACACGGCTGCAACATCAGCGCACACATGGAAATCCGCACTTAAACACGGGGTTTTACGGTCCTTTAAAGCAATTAAAGTATTTTATTTGTCGCCGAGCAGCTTTGGAGCGTCTGCAGCGGTAATATTTCCGCTATTTGGGCTCGTCTGCTCTCAGAAAGATGCTAATTCCTGGTATGCGGGGGTCTGCGGGGTCGCGCTAATTGGCTTTAAATGCCTGTTTTGAAGGTTTTCTGCCCACGTTTTGCAAGATTTGAAGCTTTATTTTAAGTAAATGAGCAGGTGAAAAGAGGAGACTCATCCTGTTTGTTTTGTTTTCGAGCTGATGAAGACGCTGCACAAACGCAGCTTTGCTTTGGGTGTCCCCTTTTTTGTGTGTCTGTGTGTTTTGAGGATTACAGATCAGGCTTTCAGGATGAGTTATTCAGAGTTTAAATGACCTGAAAACTGCATCAAAGACATGCAGTGGCTCAGGTCTTGCAGGGCCTTTTAAGGAAATTGATCATAAACAAGTGCAACTAACGATAAAACATCTGCAAGTGACAAGAGGATGACCCAAATATTGTTTTTAACATGCATCTGATGCATTTAAAAGTCATTTTATGGTGCAGTGCTGCAGCTGATTCTTTAAGCAAACCTCATCTCTGGTGGTGGAAATGATGATTAATTCTGTTTCGCACCTGTTATCTTGGAAAAGAAATGTGGTTGGTAGAAGGTCTTGATTGATCTCGATCTCTAACCCTTTCACATCGGAAGTGGCGGACCCTCGTCTTCACCGCTTCGCTTGACATATTTAATCTAAAACCTGAGATCATCAGACAGCCTGTCGGACTTAGTCGGTGACTCTGAACCAGGAAGAAGCCATGGAAGCGGGTCGAGCGCCTGAACCGTCTGCAGGATTCTTACAGCTGTATGTATTTAGTGACAGGAGGGGTTTTCTGCTGGAAAGTTTAAAGAAAACTGGCCAGCATGGATGCAGATCTTAGATTTTCAGATATACCGAAACATAGAATGAGAGCATTTCGTTTATATCGATTTATCTTGTTTTTAGTTTAAAATATTTATTCTTTTAGCATTTTGCACAAGTGCATCCATGTTCTGGTCGTTGAAAGTTATTTTTTATCATTTTAATACACATCTACTTTAATTTAAGACAACTATTTTAATGCACATGCACTTCTTATCCTTAATAAAAGTGCATTTAGTGCAAGGCTGTAAATTTGAACCTTCTTCTTGGTAACTTAACCATAAAGAATTGCATCGAGATACATGTCGGATATCGGGATTAAGACAAAAACAATCGGGATATGAAATGTGGTTTAAAGGCCCAGCTCTCTGCTGACTCTTGGTTTGCAGAAAAGCAACATCAGGACCTGAAGGATGAGACGTGGCGACGATCCAGACTCATCGCAGACGTCTGACTCTCTCATATGTGAGATACTGCTTTACTGGAAAACCTGGAATTATTTAACGGGAAGAGTTGAGATGGAAATCCCCGTTCACACTGGGAGTTTCTTTATTTCCATCCTCAGATACGGGATGTTTCCTCGTTTGATTTGGGTGTATTATTTGCGGAAATAGAGCGTATTATTCGCAAGTGTGAAATAGGGCTGGGCGATATGCACCACATTTCTTATCTTGATCGTTTTTTCCTTAATCACGAAATACGATATACATCTCAATATAATCTTTTTGGTCAAGTAAAGAGACTTCAAATTTACAGCCTTGGGCACTAAATGGACTTTTATTAAGGATGAGAAGCACATGTGCATTAAAATACTTGACTGCAATTAAAGTATTTGTGTATTACAATGATAAAAAAATAAGGAAACAGTTGTGCAAAATGCTAAAAAAGAGATATTTTTAGCTCAAAACAAGCCATATCTTGTATATCTGATGTGATGAAGTGTCGGCATATCTGAAAACATGTCTGTATATGGGAGCAGGAGGTGGGCGGAGGTTTGCGTTTGGCTGGTCGGATCTGTATCTGCAGCCTCTGGGTTAATATTTAGATGAGCTGAACTGCGTTTTGTTGCTTCGGGGGGCCGGTTCGTGTCCGAGGGTCCAGCTGAGGAGCTGAAATGATGATTCGGACTTTAAAGTGCTGAGTCGGGGTTTCTTCAGGCTGCGGCTCACATCCGCTTTGTTTCTTTGTGTTTTCTGTCAGAAAGCGGCCGTCGGGGCAGTTCCCCGCTCGGGCTTCGCACGTTCGGTGTCTCCAGCTGCTATTTTTAGACTCGGCAGCATCTGTTTGATTTTTCTGCGCTGGTTTGAAAATCTCTTATCGGGGCTGTGGCATTCCTGGTGTGAACATTTCGCCGTCCCAGCTTCCTGCACAGCTACTTCCTGTGAGGAAGCCGGTGGGCAGCAGGGAGGCGGCGTCCAGCGGCGATGCAGGGAGGTTGTTTGACCGCTGTTAATCTGAGGAGCTGCTGTTTGCTCATCAGCAGCGGCAGCGCTGGAAAGTTTGACTTTTATCTGGAGCTCGTTTCCACTGCATGAACTCTGTGCTCCCTCGCCTTTAAGCGCCTCCTTTAGCTCGTCGTTTTGGTTTCAGAAAAAGATTCTGTTAAAGTTAAAAGGGTTAAGAAGCACAAAGAAAAAGCCAGAAAGAAATGTTTCTTTTCATTATTTCTTCTCTTTTGAACAAGAAAATTATGAATACATGGTTTTTTAGCAAATAGTTGAGAAAAGTTAATAAAGTAATGACATTGAAATGGTCAAATTTGGACCATTTTGGCATTACACACCCAAACAGGTTCAGGCAGGTTTATTTAATCAATTCTTTATGAAGATTCTTGATATTCACTGAAAGATTTGCTCTACCAAAAGATACCAAATGGTAGAGCATGACCACAAAGGGTTAATAAACTCATTTTTGAATCTTTAAACAAACCAGTTGCTTGATAAACTCAATGTTTATCTGGATAATAATAAGAAAATGGAATCAATTAAATGATTTTTAGCTTCAGTCTTGTCAAATTTTGCTTTTCTTTTGATTTTCCTGTTTATTTAATATATAAACCAGCCTGTAGAACCCTGAAATAAAATGTAAAATGAATATATTAATAGAAGTAGTATCATAAATGAATTTGTTACTGACAGAACTTTGTGGCAGTAACTCACATTTCCGGTTCTTCCTGCTCCTATCTCCCTCCTATCCTCATGAAAGCAGCTCCCGCTCGGCTTCTTGGCTTTATTCCAGCCATAGAGGACCAGGATCTTTCTTCTAGTACTTTCTGCTCGCTGGTTGTTGATCTCTGGCTCCTGATTGGACGTTACCCTCAATGTAAGCGCTCTGATTGGTGGAGAGTTGGACAGGAAGTGGCTTCACCATCACTTCCAGGTCTAAACGACCAACCGATTTATTATTTTATTACAAATTATTATTTGTAATAAACCCGGTAATGCAATGCAGCCTGGAGTAAAAAGGTTAAAACTATCTAATATTGCAATAAAGCATAAATAAAGCTGCAATTCTCAGCAGTACAGGATATTTTTAGGGTTTGTTTCTAAACAAAACCAGATGTAGTGGGTGGCATAGCCATTATTTATCACGAATATGTATACTGTGCTGCATTTTACTCTCCTTAACTGTGGTTTTATAGTTGTAAAAAACATCATTTAATGTTTATTTACTTATTCCCTTTTAATATCTATGGTGAAAATCTGCACAAAAACTTGTAACTTGAAACAAATAATAAACTGCTTATGATGTAAGAAGTTACTTTCTGGTTGAATTTAAGATGAAAATCCTTTTTAAGATGTAAAAACAGTAGAGATAAAGAAATTATTTACAAATAAAACTATATTTCAGTGAAAAATAAGATTATTTTAATGCATTTTTTTCCTCCTTAAACAGTGTAATGATGGCTGCAGGTATGAACTCTGCAGCCGTGTCTCAGCAGGATTAGCTGCTGATTGTTTAAAGAGTAATTTCATTAGATAATAATGATCTGACCGGCTGTTTTTATACGAGCACGGCCAACTATTTATTATTAATTACTGTCGAGTTTCATCAGTCTGAGGCGGATCAATTAAGCAACAGTTGCTTGCTTCTGCTCCGAGACAAACTTCAGCATCATGTGAAGCAGGAAGTAGGCGATAGATTTACCCGGCTTCTAATTGGCTCCTCAGGGTTGGTGACGATGCGTTTAAGGGTTCGCGGTGGAACTGGAAAGTAGAGAAGTGTCTGTGGGAGACGCTGAGCTGCAGAGGAAGTGCCGTCCAGCGGCATGAGGAAGTTCATCCCTGTGAACAGGAAGTGAGCGTCATGGCGTTTGCTTTTAATAAACTGAAATGATGGAGTTTTTTTTTTTATTTCAGCTTGTTGGGAAGTTTTTCTTTCTGCTTTATTTTTTACTCCTGCTACAGCTTTTCCAGGTGATCATGAACCTTTCCAAACCTTTTCAGGGCGATTCTGGTTCCCTTTTATCCGACTATCATGACTTCCAGATCTTTTCCGAAGAATCAAACTCTGCATTTAGTTTTTCTCCAGACGTCTGAAGTCTGTAGATGGAAAAACAAAAGTATAAAATGTCCCATTTAGATCTAAAACTGGACCGATGACTAAAAACCTGCTGGAATTATCCTCCCCAACTTTCCTACAGTTTGCTCAACTTTTATAAATTCGGTGACAAATATGGCTTTTACAACTAGTTGCATGGATTTTAAAACATCAGGAGGGATTTAGATAAATAAATAATAAATATATATTCATTGTACATTTGAAATATCTCTATTATGAAAACAACCAAAAACAATGTTTTTATTTACTATAAAATGGGTATCTGGTGATGATTTGAGTCTTGGACGTGTCAAAAACTTGTCTGATTGTGTTTATATTTTTTATTTCCTATACAAGTCTTATTATACTTAATATATTATAGATTATTAACACAATTTGGTTCATTGCATTTTTATTTTTATATAGTGTCCTATACTCTGAATGGGGAGCTTTATGGTCCAAAACTTCCATTGACTTCCATTAAAACATCTTTTAATCACACAATTATTCCACTTTAAAAACATTTATTCTTTAATGTCAGTCTTTCATTTGGAAGAAAAATGGTGATATTTAAGATTTTTTACTAGATTCCACCAGAATCTGCAGGCTGATGCAGGAAATTGTTATATAATTGCCAGATTTGTATGAAACCACGAGGCCATGACTGATCAGAGTTTATCTCCACAATATTTATTATATTTAAAGCAATTCTGTTTTCATGTTTGTTTGTTTTTTGTAATGCAATAATTAAAAAAGTGAAACTAGACATTTAGGAGTGAAACTGTAAAAATGATTGAATGTTAAATGATTGAATCTAAGGTTAGATTTTCTAAAAGAGCTGAAGCAGGCTGCTCTTCGTCCACATGTAAAACCCAAACATGTTTTCGGTTCGGTGAAGACTAATCATGACCCCGAATCGTCCGACACGTTCGCTGCAAACATGAAGCGCTTTGTTTTGGCTTCAAGATTCGGTCGCCCTGGGAAACGCCGTCATGAGTTGTTGTGTGGAGTTTGCATATCTCTGTAGTTTCTTTTTACTCCTGACAGCAACATTTCTGTTTCTGTTTAGTCTGTTTTTGAGTTAAGAGAAATAAAAAAGCAGCTGGATTCGATGAGAGTTTGTGGAAAAGGGGGAAATCTGAAATATAAGGGGTGTAATTGTGGTATTTTTCAGTCTTAGACTCTCGGTGACCTGCTCGCCTCGTGAGTGTGCGTTGGTATTTCTGGACGTAAAAACCGGCTCATAACTTCTCACAAGGAGCCGCTCGTGTAAACCAACTTCCTCGGCGTCATCCTGCATGTAAACACAGCTGAAATCATTACAGGGAGCCTCGACAAGCAGGCCAAACATACGCTGCTGGAAAATGTGGGAAATATCCCGTTATTTGTCCCTTTTCCAGCTTTACCAGGAGAAACGCAGCAGAGGATGCTGAGGGGAGCAGAAACGTTTCCATGTGTTTTATAATGAACAGCAGGACCCCGATCTGATTCTTATACCGTTATTTAATCAATTTTTCTTAGATGATGCCGCTTTATTTGCTGGAGGGGTTGGGTTACTTTGCTATTTTAACTCTAGAACATGTGAAAATTTGAGATGTCAATAAAAACATATCACCATTTATTTCTCATAAATTTATTCTGATTTTATCAGGATCTTATATGCATGTTTGAGACTGATTTGCAAGTCTCTGGTCAGACTAACCATGTAATTTCTGAATATAAAACAGTCATAAAGGAGATAATAAACTAACGACAGTGTTGAAATTTAGATATAAAACAAAGATGGCACCTAACGCATTTTTATATTGTGGTTTAACCAGGTGCTTTCAGCTTTTTTTTCACTAATTTGAATGAAATGGAGGAATTACTGTAGCATTATTTTACTTAATTTCCATTTATTCATGGCACAGTATCAGAAAATCTCCAGCTTTTTGTGAATATTCATGTAGCGATACATCTATGATCTCATGCTTGTGTTTTTATGTTGCTACGGTTGGCCGCCACCAGGGGGCAGCGCTGAGTTCACAGTTAACCCTGCGATCCTACGTCTGTGGTAACACGTCGCTATAAAGTAGTTTCTAACCACAAACACAGTCTGAACAGCAGAAAAACGTCATTTCGGATGCTTTTGTTGGTGCATCATCGTAGAGCTGCAGCTTATAGAATGTGGCCTAAACGATGCATAGATCTCCTCATTCTGGCAAATTGTCTACAGCCCTAATCGCCTGCTCTCGGATGGGGGCGGAGCCTACGGCATTTCTGCTGGACGGACGCTTACACACCCGTAAAACCAGCAAACGTCTCTGGTTGGGTCACGTTTCTGGAAAATCCGCCGCTGGAGGAGAATCCTCATAAATATAGCCGGCATTGTAGTTTTTTAACCAAAAAGAGTCACCTGTCTGAAAACACGATGCGTTCAAGGCCCACTGCGTTAAATCCTGAGTGATTAGAGTTTTTTGTGTTGCTGCAGGGACGATAAAAAGATTGTCAGACTGATAAATATTTGTGGGAAAAGGTTTTATCGCCTTTAGGTTGAACATTTAAATGTGATGCGACAGGAAACCAGCAGATCTGTGCAGACAGACTGAAACTGTTCACGTTTAGTGACTAACTTACACCACGATGATGATGATGATGATGAAGACTGCAGGTTATCTGATCAGTAAATTCATAAACCCTGCAGAGACGAACGTCTGAAATCATCTGATGGTTTTATTATCCGGATCTGCAGGCTGGACAGTGGCAGGTGTAATTAATCAATCGATTTAATCAATTAATCAAAAGCATCTTAGACTAGGGATGAAAGATTTATCATTATCGTATCGATATTGAGAAATGAACATTTCCAAATATTAATATCGTAAAAGCAACAATATAAATTATATAGATTTTCCCTGCGCTCGTCCTGCGTGTGCAGCTCTGGAAGTTTTTACTTTTCTGAACAAATATTGGTTTTCACCGCCATGCAGTCATATCGTATCGTATTGATATCGAGATGTCTGGCCTGAATATCGATATAAAACTTTGTCCATATGGTTCAACTTTACGTCAGACTGGTGCTGATGATGCATGTAGTTCATATTTTCCAGTTAAACCAGGGAATGAATCCCATTTAATTTTAACAAAAGTCACTCATCTTATAATAAAGATATCAATAAGGAAATCTAAGTTTTTTCTACTTTCATTTTATTTAAATATAGGGTATAAATATTGAATTTAAATGTAGAAATATCAATGATTAACCGATAACCGATCGCTAATTCTCCTGATATTTGATTAAGACAATATAATTTAATGCACAATCCTTCGGTTTGGGATAATTTAACCTTTAAGTCATCTGGACTTCATATGATCTTTTATATCACCCTCAGGGTAACTCTGGGATGGACAGCGCCCCCTTCAGGTGGTCTGTGGAAATTTACAGACCTTTTTTTTATTCCGTCCAGCAGGTTTCCATCCAGCCACAACATGTTCATTCAGAGCCTCTATCTGCTAAATCCAGCATGATGATCCATGAAAACACCATTATTTATCACACTTGCATCACCAGCACTACCTGGAAGCCACTTCCTGTCCAACTCTCCACCAATCAGAGAGCTTCCATTGAGGGTCACGTCCAATCAGGGACAGCCAGAAATCAATAATGATTATCATAAAAGAAAATGTTTTGGAATTTAGGTGTGTCAGAGTTGGGTTGTTTTACAGGTGGTGGTTAGGAAGGAAATGTTCTGATTCATCCTTTCTGCCTTCAGAGAATGAAACTAAAACGACCAAACATCGTCTTTTTAAAGGCAGAGCTGCAGAAGCTAAAGTGGGGTCAGAGTTCAGCCGGAGCTGGACCGGTTTGGCCTGGTTTCCTGGAAGTTGTTGGTGTTTTTATCAGGGTTGTCGGCCCAGATCACCATCGCTGTGTGTCCACGTCTGTCCACTCACAGTAAAACGTGCAAAAACGCGATTTTAATGAGAGGCAGGAACATTTTAAAGGGAAAATAAAACCCGAGTCTGTTTGATAAGGACATTTTTACAAGTTGAACTTGGATTCAGATGTCTTTATTACTTAGAAACAGA
This sequence comes from Craterocephalus amniculus, assembly GCA_036024015.1. Taxonomy (NCBI): domain Eukaryota; kingdom Metazoa; phylum Chordata; class Actinopteri; order Atheriniformes; family Atherinidae; genus Craterocephalus; species Craterocephalus amniculus. The sequence goes on from JAVQJG010026978.1 coordinate 12,061, forward strand.
AGAATTATTTTCTGTAGTAATCTGATACCACTGGAAAGCCTGTTTGTGTGTGAAATAAAGAACAGAATATGAGCTCATTATCAATGTGCAAACCATGGGTACACAGCAAATGCAAACTGCTGACTGGCTGAAGCACATTATCTGAACTAAAGAGGTTTAATCTTCCTTTCAGATCGCTTCATTTCCTTTTCTGTACTCTTCCGAAGGCGATGATTACCTGATAAAAGTAATTTAAATTTGAGAAGATTAAATACAAAATGTTTACTTAAAGTATTTTATGTCTAAATATTAAGAAAATAATACTTTTCACTCAGCCTTTTAGCGTTATGACAAATAGAAACAATTTTTAGCTTTACATTTTTGTGTATGCTAAAAGTTATATTTTATTTAGAATTAGATGTTCTTTGTAAAAAGAAATTATTTGAATTTAATAAATATTATAAAGGTTTATCAAGAGTGTGGTTAATACTTTTTTGCACATAACTACAAA